>JBBBDQ010000332.1:1300000-1317500 GCA_037127315.1 Ascarosepion bandense
CAAGCACTGAATTACACGGAATCAAATAGACAAACCGCACTAGGTGGCATCCTTTAGATCACTTGCCATGGAGAAGAAAAAAAGGACCCGAAATAGAAAGCAAGAGAATGTCTTAAAGAATAGCACATGGGTGGTTCAAAAAGTGCACCTCTTCTGATTTACCTACAAATGAGATTCCATATTCGAATCATGCCCTAGAGTTGTGTACTTGGTAGACGTAATGCACACTGTATTTACATTATTCGAACTATTGTCCTCATCTTTGTTGCCATTTGTACGACGTTTCGGCCGTTGTACGCTCCTGCCTTCTGCATGTGCCCTGAATTTCGAACCGAACCCTTTTATAACAATCACTGGAGTATATCATTCTTATTGCCTAGAGCCTCTTCTGGTAGTTATGAGTTATCTCCCTCTAACCCTGTAAGTTACTTGTTCACCACTGCTGTAGACTGGTATTGAACTCACAACTCTTTGAGTCAAGTCACAGGAACTAACCAACGTCTATATCCACTGAGCTGTATCCTAACCCTAACCCTTAAAACACAGACACACAGTGCGTATTTAGGCACCATATCTTCATTTTATCATATTTGATTAAATAATTTAGACATAATATGTTTGTTAAGTTATATTAATCCTCTGGTAATCATTTTCTTGGTATGGGGATTTAATAGTGCAAGAAAGGCGCTGTATGTATTTTCATTAGTTTTATTTTAGTTTTTATAGCCCCAGCTACTTTCACTCTTGACCAAGATCATCTTCAGTTGGCTGATTGTTAAGACATAATTAATGTAGTTGTCCGTATGAAAAGTTATAAGTAACAGCACACTCCACCCACATCTATTGAACAGGTGAAGAGGCTCATCCCTTGTTTCCTGTTTAGGATGCGGTTTCCGGTTTTCTCTTTTCCGATCTTTTCACTCTCTTTTATTTTTTTTCAATTGGAGTAGATAGACTAAACTATCGCTCGGTTCACACTCCACCCACATCTATTGAACAGATGAAGAGGCTCATCCCTTGTTTCCTGTTTAGGATGCGGTTTCCGGTTTTCTCTTTTCCGATCTTTTCACTCTCTTTTATTTTTTTTCAATTGGAGTAGATAGACTAAACTATCGCCCGGTTCACACTCCACCCACATCTATTGAACAGATGAAGAGGCTCATCCCTTGTTTCCTGTTTAGGATGCGGTTTCCGGTTTTCTCTTTTCCAATCTTTTCACTCTCTTTTATTTTTTTTCAATTGGAGTAGATAGACTAAACTATCGCCCGGTTCACACTCCACCCACATCTATTGAACAGATGAAGAGGCTCATCGATTGTTTCCTGTTTAGGATGCGGTTTCCGGTTTTCTCTTTTCCAATCTTACGTAGCCACCTGCGCATCAGTGGCGTTATCGCCTTGCTTGGGGTGATATGATTAAAAAGAAAAATATATATATATTAAGCTTTAACCGTTAGAAGTGTTAAGCATACACATTGGAACGCGATGACAATTTGCAAATTATATGGTGTAAAAAAAACAAAAAAAACAAAACTTATTTTAAATATCGATAAAAAATTCGAATTTTCATGTTTTAAACTATTGTTTTGTTCTTCAAAAGTCTTTATACTCATAATTATTATTTTTTTTATCGTGTCGGTTTTAATATTTCTATAAAGATGGCTTCGGAGATTTGATGTTTTTTTTATTATTTTCATAGCGGAGTAAGTATGAATGTATTAACAATTAATATTTTGTATGTTGGGAATATATTTTTTTCCAGCCTATTGGATGCGGATTTATTACAAAAAATATGCCATGGCAAAATTTACCCTGCGTGCGATACAGAATTTGAGAGGGATATGAAGACAATAAAAAAGAGGAGCTCACCAAGAATTTGTGTAGGCATAGATTTTAGCTCTGAAAGTAAGACTCCTGGAAAGAAACAAACACGATATCAATACAAAAATGGACGAAAAATTCCCCAGGAAAAAGAAATATTTAACTTAATAGAATCATACAATTAAGCGAAGATACGTGTATATCACAGAGTGGAAACTCAAATCCAAGTAAAAGTGAGGCACACGTAGTAAAACAACAGAATTTACGTGCAAAGTATTTTGCTTCTTTAATAGAACACTTACAAAGCCAATGAATTTAGGACATTAGTTGATACAATACTGCAGAGCCGCAAGTAGTCACGCGAAGGATTGAAAACACGTTTGTAATTATTACGAGCGGTCATAACGAGGCTTCTACTGCGGTCACAGATACCAAATTAATTCTTGTGAACTATAGCGGCTGAAGAAAGCAGATATAAACCAAAGAAAAGATTGTGATTTCATCTGGCAATTCCGAGGTGGCATTAAAAATCAATGCCGTCTTTCACAGAAGAAGAAACCTCAGGGGCACAATTTTAGATCGGGAGATTTAATATTTTTCACCAAGGGTCATCGCGAAAAAGATAAATCCAAATCGGCAAAAAGATAACAGAAAGATAGATTGTGAATGTGGTTTTATCATTATTATTATTCATTTTTGTTTTACTCATATCAATTAAGGTAGTAAAGCCACTAAGACGCAAGGGGTGTGTTATTAAGGGTGAAAACAAGATAAAAAGCAAAATATTACTCAGAAGAGAGAACAATAAAAGAAGCTCGACTCCAGCCACCTTCTCACTGACGGGATATGGCTTCCCTCTGTTCTATAAATATTTTCATGGCTTCCGCACCGACATACTTAAGTCACTGGTGTCCCTGCCACATGAGTTTACTCGTGCAACCAAACTGGCAATTGGGTCCCACCCATTCACAGTTAGATCAACCAAATGCAGCCGACAATTCTACTACAGAACCTTCTTTGCTCGCACTTCCCGCCTGTAGAACTCTCTTACATATTCTTGCTTTTCAAACGGCTACAGCCTCCAGGAATTTAAATGCAATGTCAATACCCATCTCTTAACCACTTGACTCTAGTTCTTTCTTCACCACCCTGTATACCTTTTCCTTTTTCTCTACCTTTGCAACTGTATTCCCATCTTTCTCTTCCACCCTTCTGACACCCCCCTGTAACTGGTTCGTCTTTCTCTTTACTCTCCTCCTATCTAATTTTTTTCTCTTATGTAGCCCCCTGCGCATCAGTGGCGTTACCGAGTTGCTTTGGGTGAAACGATTAAAAAAACAAAACAGGAATTAAGAAGACAAAAGATAACAACTGACATTGCATTTACATTTTTGAAGATCAATGTTGAACGGAAAGAAAGAAGCTGGAAGAGAGTTTTACAAGCAAGAAGTGCGATAGAAGAAACAGCATAGAACTTAGGGTTATGTCTGGCCATTTCAACTGTAAAATGATTTTTTTTTAATCATATCATCCCGAGCAAGGCGGTAACGCCACTGATGTGCAGGGGGCTACGCAAGAGTGAAAAGATTTGGAAAAGAGAAAGCCGGAAACCACATCCTAAACAGGGAACAAGGGATGAGCCTCTACACCTGTACAATAGACGTGGGTGGAGTGTGAACCGGGCGATAGTTTAGTCTATCTACTCCAATTGTAAAAGAAAGAGTAAAAGAATGGAAAAGAGAAAGCCGGAAACCACATCCTAAACAGGGAACAAAGGATGAGCCTCTTCACCTGTTCAATAGACGTTATACCTAGCTGCCAATTTATACAGCGCATATCTAGTACAGTGCATATAATATTTACGGAAAGGCTCAGGGAAGCGACCTTAAAACGGTGGAAGATCGACCGGAGGCGACATGCCACGCTTGGACTGGTAACATTAAAGATCCTTCTTTGGTGACAAAAGTATTCAACGCGAAAAAACGTGTTAAGAAATATGAACAGCTTCAACAATAAATGATTGCCAAGAGGACAGAGATGCGATGTCCGGAGAGAGCGAAGGGATGGGGTAAGGAAGAAATCAAAAATATATTTATCCGAATTACAAGAGAAAGAAATAGGCAAATCTATTATCTGGCTGAGAGTTTGAGCGACTAAATAATTGAAATGCTGATTACTGGGAAAATCATTAACAGTATAATGATTAAACCAATTGACATTATAAACATTAAAATCCACCAAACACAATTTTATTCACAGATAAAAATAGTTGATAATGTCAGCAAATCCTTTTAACCCTCTAGGGCCATTCGTATCATATTTGATACAGTATTTCCCTATTAGGAAACATTTGGTATTTCCCTATAAGGAAACATTTGGTATTCATTGACTGAGCAGTCAGTACTGCTTTCATTTGAAATTTATAAAATATTTCTCTTAAAAAATTTTTCAGGAAAATATTTCTTTCAAGGCTTGTTTTCATACTGTATCAAATATGATACGAATGGCCCTAAAGGGTTAACAACTAACTACTCTCTTCCAAATACCTATTTTTTAGAGGCTAACACCTAATTTGCATATTTCTCGTAATCTCTCGAATTCTCTAGAATTTCTCGAAAATTCTACGATCTTCCAAAACGTTCTATTCCTAATGTCTCTATTTAATAACTATTTCATGAATTAAAACTTCTTTGTATAAACAAGTCAGTCAGTCAGTTAAGTGCCATACGTGAAACACGCTTGGGCGATCATGTCTCGAAAGAGACATGACTGACTGTGCAGAAGATTATCCCACAGTAGGTTGCCATTGCTTTCTGCGGTAGACTGGTTGACAACCAAGGCTATAGAACCCAATCTGTCCTGTTATTTAACTCATAACTGGAAGGAAGAGACGGATTAATACCTTTCCCAAGGTAAGTGAATGCAATGAATTCAACTGGAATTCAAACTCGGCTCCCCGCTTTCTCGTTCCTAGTCGATATCCACTGCACCACAACGCATAGATAAATGTAGAAAGAATAATTTCAATACTGCCAGATATTTTGTCGGATATTCTGTGTAGACGAGGCAACGAGAGAATATTATAGAGAATAGAAAACGCACGAAATATTAATCTATGATGATTATCTGGTCATTGAAGGATCTTCCTGGATATCAACAGCAACGCTAATCATATGTATCAAATAATCTTTTTAGCCAAGTAGGAAATAGCCTGGAATTGAAAATTCATTGGGCATAATAGAAAAATTTTAAATTAGTTTCGCATGATAACTGGAGAACAATTCAATAGAAAAGACTACAGGAATTGGTACGAATAACTGGAATATTGAAGAAAGAAAAGTTGAAGGATTTTACAGTATATATACATTGTCTCTGAATTACTGGTGGATTTTCTTCTAGATTTGCGTTGTAAATTATTTTATTGTAGATATATACCGAAAACGGTGCTATTGAACAATTTTCGTATGTAAGCACATTTTCCAAACATATACATTGCTGTTGGTTCAAGTTTTTTTCTTTATCTGTGAGGAGATTGTTCAACATTCACTGTCATAGAGAAGGACTGGTATTACATAACTTTTCATAAGACTTTTTTTGGTTATAAGGATTTTTTGTCTGTTTCTTTATACTTAGTTTAACTTTTCGAAGTCAATTTTTCCAGTCCAAATGCGGTGTCCCATTTTCCGTCCCCTTTTAAAACACTTCCCGGATATTTAATTTATTTGATTTTGGTAACTTCAATTAATAATTTGCATATTGGGTTTTTTCTTTTCGCATTCTGCCTTCTTGCAATTTATGTTTAGTCCTTTCTTTTCGCTTTCTTTTACTATCCTCTGTAGGAGTTCTTGTAGTTTATATCAAGAGAAACGTAATTCTACAGAAGGATGCTGAGAATACCATGAACAGAACATGTGAACAAAATCGAAGTTTTAGAGAAAATTAAAACAAAGAGAACACTTAGTCATGCTAAAATAACATCATCAAAAAGCAGTAGACATTTTAAGTAATGTACTGAGAAAAGTCGGCTTGGAAAATGTAATATCACATGACAGAATCAAGACAAAAGAAACAGAAAAAATCATAATCTTCACAGCGAATGGATGGCGGAGCAAGTCTCAAGGATAAGATTTATTAAGAACAACAGATGAAAGGAAATTGTGGAGTGCCATGATCGCAACTGTCCTGAAGTGTCACAACATAGAAGAGAAGAAGAAACTTTTTTTTTAACAGAGAACTTGGGACAACACATGTTTTTTTTTTTTTATTCATATTAATTCAAGTCTATGTGAACAAAATAGAAAACGATCGAAAGCTGATACCATCTATCAATGCCATAAGCCAAGATTGAACTCTGGCCATGTATTTTTAGGATTTCATACAAACCTTCTTTAAAGAGTGCTTTTTTCTAACGAAGGATGGTTTCTATTTAAAATGTAAAATAAAATAAATAAAAATTAACTCTATCCAAAACAAATGAAATGATATGGAAACAGATTTTTTCTTAAATACGAACTATACAACAGTTATTGCCTAGCCCGATTTTCTTCTTGACCCTTTCTTTTACCGTAATTCTTTTCCAGCATTTACATTTTTGTAATCTCTCTCTCAGTCTCAGTCTCTCTTTCAGTCGACATATCTATCAACACACACACACACACACACACACACACACACACACACACACATATATATATATATATATATATATATATATATATACATATATTTATTTATTTGAGGAGGTGATTAGCTCACGCGAATACGTAGTCATTCAGCCATGTCGAAATCGTCTGCTTTTTTTAAAAGAGATTCAACGGGAAGCTGGCTGCGTTCATTCTCTTGTATCCCCATCATACTGTACGTAATTACGAGTAATGTCAAAATCAATATTAAGATTTTTTTTCGTAAATTTTTACTTCACTCTGTCCTCTTCATATTTATTTCTTTTCAATTGTAGGTTTTTTTTTATACACATTTTAAATGCAGTGGTGAAAAAAATATAGACAAACTAGCATGTCTCGTTCTTGTTGAAAATTCTCCCATGCGAAAACAGGGGCTCAATAGATAAACCTCTTTATCATACACAGATGTTGAACGTAAAGAATGAGTGGCGTTTTTATCTACCCCTCTGTGCTTATTTCAATTATATATATATATATATAATTTGTGGCATAAATATCTTATTTCTTACGATTATATTGAGAGACAATGAATTCAGTTGTTAAGTGAGTATCCTGATGCTTGCTTTACAAATCGGACCCAAAAATACACACATACGTAGACGACAAACATCATTAAACTGATATATATATATATATATATACCCCTCTGTGCTTATTTCAATTATATATATATATATATATATATATATATGATTTATTTGCTGAGGATATTAAACCAATAGAACAATACAGAACTTAATAGATACGGCCGTAAGACAAGGACGTTTTTTTCTCACCGGACTTCTTCAGATGTTACAGTGCGGCGATTCCGATAGAAAAGGAATCATTGTAGGTGGCCACAGTTTTAACAGCATTAGATATGGAGATGCTACAGTGTAGATAGCAGACAGAAAAAGAAAACTACAAGAAAACTTATATTTTATAAAGTTAGTTTTCGTAATTTTAATCTGATGGCAACTTTTGGTAACTCGATATTAGCCTGATATTTTATTACTCATGACCTGGCATCTCGTCTCTAGTTAATGTCCCACCGACTTGATATAGCTTTACTATCTTTTCTATAGATATTTTCATGGGAATTGTTATTGGGTGTTTTCCTATTTGTTATCTTGACTATAGGCATTTAAGCGTAAGACTAGATTAGCAACTAGGTCTCATTATTTTGTTGTTAAATTAGTGGTGACAGTAATTTCAATTCCAACCAAAAGACTTTTAGGAAAAAACAGTAGTTTTTGAAGTTTTATGGAGCAAACTGAGGAATTCAAAATTATTTCTTCAAAATGATTTCTTCAAAATTATCATTGTTGTTTTCTTAGCTGGACCAGAGGTCCTTCTAGTTTTGGACTGGACGCCTAATTAGCCATCAGCAGGAGCTAACTTAAAATACGCACAGAGTGCGGCTTTTTAACTAAAATAAATAATGTCATGTCAAAAAATCTGTTAAAAATAGATTGTTAGATAAAAATGAAACACTAGGATAATCAGATAAAAAATCAAAAACGGTCAGGTATACTCGCACCCTACCATATATATATATATATATATATATATATATATATACACACACATATGTGCGTGTGTGTGTCCAAGTGAATAAGGAACGAAGAAAATATTAACAACGTTAAACACATCAATTTAAAACAGTGCTCAATATAAAAATAGAGCTATGAATAGTTATTATAAAATATAGTTTTGAACATGTAAGAATTATAATCTACTACAAAGTGTACATTTTGTTTCGAGATTGAAAGGACAATGTCTCATCACGTAGTGTAAAGAGAGACGGAAAATTCGTTTCCTTATTTTGGTAAATTTTGTGTGAGCGGTAAGTGGGGTAGAGTAAATGAAAAATCAGAATTGAGAGTTGTAAATTAGAATTTGGACAAAAATGAAGGAGAAGGAAAAAGGTGGTTAATGGACATGTTGAAAAGTTTCGAGACAGGTTTAACAGTGGAAGATAAAGTATGGTCTTTTACAGCCTTTTATGACCAGGCCTTTGGGTTTAACAAAGAGAAATAAGTAAGGAAATGTATATGGGGTGGGAGGGAGTAGGAGAGAATGTGCTAAGAAGAAATAGGAATTGGTAGTGGATAAACATATCTGTATTAGTGAAGTATAAGGTTACGATTTTTTCTTGGAAGGATGGTGAAATCCTATACATAGGCTTAGAAGTTATTAAACTTTTTTTTTTATATTTAACCCTCTAGGGCCATTCGTATCATATTTGATACAGTATGAAAACAAGCCTTGAAAGAAATATTTTCCTGAAAAATTTTTTAAGAGAAATATTTTATCAATTTCAAATGAAAGCAGTACTGACTGCTCAGTCAATGAATACCAAATGTTTCCTTATAGGGAAATACAAAATGTTTCCTTATAGGGAAATACAAAATGTTTCCTTATAGGGAAATACTGTATCAAATATGATACGAATGGCGCTAGAGGGTTAAACTTAATTTAAAATTTAAGGAATTTTTTAAAAGAAAACCTGAATTAGATCACAATTTGTAGTATGAAATAAAAGTAAATTTAGAGGTAAAAATATATATAAGGGGAGAGATCATACAGTTAAAATGAATATGGTGGTACTAATATTAATACTATAAATGTTTGTTTCTAGAGATCCTAACTTTAGATTTTGTAACTGTAGCATGATTGTAAGGTTAGTTCTTTAATAAGTTTTCAATTTACTCCCTCCTACCCCATATAAATTTTCTTACTTTTTCCTCTTGGTGAAACCCAAAGGCCTGGTCATAAAAGGATTATAATTTGGATTATCTAGAGATTAATTCACTTATTATGAACTGTTATCTTAGTAAATTAGTTTTTTTTTTTTTCAATTAAAGTATCATTTTCAAATCTAATTATGAAACTTATTACGATGAGAAACTACAGCATCGGGTGTATTTTTCTCTAAAAGATTCCTTCTGCGTATAAAGCTTTATTTAAATACCTCGTTGTTTCTCCGATGTAATGCTTGTGCAGGGGATATCGATTCAGAACGACAAATGAGGAAGCCAAGTTCGAATTCCAGTTGAATTCCTTGCATTCACTTACGCACAAATACCCTTGGGAAAGGTATTAATCCATTTCTTCCCTCCAATTATGGGTTAAATAATAAGATAAACTGGGTTCTATAGGCTTGGCTGGCAACTAGTTAACTGACTGATTGCTTGTTGCAATTACTACAGTTCATATAGTAAATTCCTACTTCACAGTTGAGTTTACTGTCGTTTCTGGATCAGTGGTTTTTTTTTTCCACTCACATTTGAGGAATTCATCCCTGGATAAATTCCACTGTTTTCGTGTTCATCTTTTCAGGGGATCTGCTGTACTCGCCACGATTGTCAATACGGGTTGGCGAAGAGTATTTGAACCATAGCTGGTTGTCTGTATTGGTAACCGTTGACAGGTCTTGTTTTTTGGTCTTACAGTGTGCTTACACCTCACCGAGCTTGCACCCAGTAGGGGGGCTCCGATTTAGTCGCCGACAGCTCGACCCGTGCCAGGTAGTACTGGGTTACGTAGTACTAGTAGCAGACATAGTCTGACTTGGCCTGAAGCTTACATCACCGGGTATTTCCAAGCGATTACCCTTCTAAGTATTAATCAGGCTTGATGTTGTTTAACTTCGGTGATCTTACGAGAAGCTGTGTTTCAACGTGAAGTAGCTGTAATTACTATCGTCGTTTCTTCTTTCTCTATGTGCCATGTCTCTTCAGGACGTAGGCGATCATGGCTTTCCACGTCTCCCTATCCCTGGTAGCCCTTAGCTCTCTTTCTCATGTTACCCTATCCAAACCTCACTCTGCCATCCACCTGTTCAGGCCCTTTAAATATGTTATCCGCTGCTTTTCCCTGTTTCTCTTTCCCTCTATCTGACCCGTAAGTATAAGATTCTCCAAGCTTTCCTTCCTCATCACATATTCCAAGAACTTCAGCTGTATGTTTCTGATGTTCAGTATTAATTTCCTTTTCGCTCCCATCCTGTCTAAAACCTCATCACTGCTCACATGCTCGATCCATGATATTCGCAGCAGCCTTCTGTAGAACCACCAAGTTTTTTGGCATTGTTCATTTATTGCTCACCCGTTTCCACTGAGTGTGAGTACACACTACTCCAAACAGGAATTTGGCACTGTTCATTTATTGCACGGAGTGAGAGTACATACTACCCGAACCAGGAATTGAACACACAACCACTGTTTCACCAAACTCATAAACTAAAGCTTATATCCCGATTGACCATTTTTGAAAAACTTTATTTCTTCTTCTATGAGCCATGCCTCTTCAGGATGTAGGCGATCATGGCTTTCCACGTTTCCCTATCCCTGGTAGCCCTTAGCTCTCTTTCTCATGTTACCCTACCCAAACCTCACTCTGCTTTCCTCCTGCACAGGCCCTTCAAATATGTTATCCGCTGCTTTCCCCTGTTTCCCTTTCCCTATATTTGACCTGTGAGTATCAATATTAATTTCTTTTTCGTTTCCATCCTTCCCAAAACCTCATCATTACTCACATGCTCGATTCTGATATTCGCAGCATCCTTCTGTAGAACCATATTTTAGTTGCTTTAAGTTTTTCCTTCATTTTTTACTATATTGTCCAGTATTCACTGCCATCATATAGCAATCCAATACTCTTTTCTTTGTTTCTAGCGAAATTCTCCTGTCTCTTAATAATCTGCTCAGCTTCTGGAATGTGCCCTTGGCCATTTCAATTGGCCTTCGGATATCAGTGTCGCACTTTCCGTCTTCCGTTAGAACACATCCCAAGTACTTAAATCTTTGTGCTTGGTTGATTTTAATACCCCTAACCTGTAGTAGGCATTTTGTGCTCCTCTGTTTTTTTTTTTTGTTTGTTTTTTTTTAATCATTTCACCCCGAGCAAGGCGGAAACACCACTGATATGCAGGGGGTTACATAAATGTAAAAAGATTAATTAGAAAAGAGTGAGGAGTACAAACTAGTTAGAAAGGAACAATAGAAAGCAGGTGCGATGACAGATACATAGGTGGAGAGAAAGGGAAGGTTATACAGGGGAGGGGAGAGAGCTAGATGCCAGTGGTTAGTAGATGAGTATTGACTTTGCATTTAAATTTCTGGAGGTTGTAGCCGTCAGGAAAGCAAGAATACGGGAGCGAGTTCCACAGGCGGGAAGTGCGAGAGAAGAAGCTGAAGGAGTAGAATTGTCGTCTGCATTTGGCTAACCTGACTGTGAATGGGTGGGACCCAGTTGCCAGTCTGGTTGCACGAGTAAACACCTGTTGAGGAGGCACCAGTGACTTAAGTTCGTGGATGACGATACATTCGGTTATTTTATATTAAGACTGTTATTGTTTAAGTATTTCCAACAGATTGTATGTTAAGCTGTTATAACTTCTATTCGTTTATAGTTGTGATAAAATTGGTAGGTAGTTTATTACATTGTGATTCATTAGGTTTGCCACAATAAGCCACACTTCTCTCTTGAAATATTTTATGAAGCTTTTATTTCGTATTGAATATGAAATAATTAGGTTATTGGAAGAGCTTAAAAGTATTTTCAATGCATTTGTCTTCTTCATAAAGATACTGAGGGCTACAAATTACGAGTTCACTTAAATAGAATCCGATAATTATACGGATTTTATTTTGTTGTCATTTATTTTCTTAACATTGTACTGGTATCATTTTCTCCCATATATTATATATATATATATATATATATATATATATATATATATATATATGAGATAGAAATACAATCATTAATTTGCGGTTATTTTCATGCTTTCTGATTAGATATTTTTCTCATATCTTTGTTTGTGAACCCGTAAAATATTCTGGTAAATGCCTCCTAGGAACAAAGATTTTTTTAACTTTCCGCGAATGTAGAGTTCCAAGCGTTCTTTTCAATATTCGCCCGCCTTTGATGTTCTGACGAACCGCTACGCTTGCTGTGAAGAAGAATATCTCAGACTTTCTCGAATCAAGAAACGGTCAGAAAGTTTCAGCCAATAACTATTCTATTTGCCGCCTCTCTTCCGTGATGGAATGGATATAATCGAGAAGAGGTCTTTCCATTTCTAATGCAGTAAAGTGCAAGTTGAAGTTAGATAAGGGCGTTTGAAGATATGTGATTCCAAAGCATTTATAAGGTGAGATAATGGCATGACATTTGGGGCACCATTTAATGAACATTATTAGATTTTGACACAAAGATAGGTATTTGATACAGCCAAAAGAATATATATATATATATATATATATATATATATATTTGTGTGTGTGTGTGTGTGTGTGTGTGTGTGTGTGTGTGTGTGTGTGTGTGTGTGTGTACTTATGAATATATGCAATTAATTATGAGTTGGTCTAAATGGAATATAGGTAATTACAAGGATCTGGATTGGCATATAGGACGATATAAAGAGAATTATTTATATAATGATATCAAATGTAAACGGAGAAGATAACCCAAATTTCTTATATATATATATATATATATATATATATATATATATATATATATATATAATAATAATAATAATAATAATAATAATAATAATAATAATAAATTTGAAAAACTGTCAAAATATAAAGACCTGGAAATTGAAATAGAAAAAATGTGGAAATTGAAAACAAGAGTTGTGCCAGTGATAGTAGGTGCACTTGGAATGATAAAAAATGGAACAAAACAACACATTGAAAGAATCCCTGGAAACCCCAGCTAAAGAGATATAGAAAAAATTGTCTTATTAAGTACAACCCACACACTAAGGAAAACGTTATCTATGTAATGCTGGGGATGATAGGGAAGATAGAAAAACATGAAATGGAGTCATAACAACACGCCACTACCTGCCTTAGGTCTCCCCGCAGACTTGGTTGGTAGTGAGACCAAAGCAGAAATTGAAATATGATGAAAAATGACATAATAATAATAATAACACTATTAATAAATGTTATAATATATTTCAGTCCGTCTCGAAAAAACCCACTGAGAATAAACACGGAGGGGAAAAAAGAGAAAATAAAAAAGAAACCACCGAAGTACTTGAACATACTTGTGCGTGTGTATATATATATATATATATATATATATATATATATGTATATATATACAAGTATAGGGTAGGTATGGATGAAATAATATTCCGTATCCAAAGAAACACTATTCTTTAAAAAAGTGCTTAATACAAAGTACAGCTAATAATATTTTTTAGAAATTATGACATAAATTTGTTATAATATCACTATGTTATAATTTTTAAACATATATATATAGTGCGATGGATAAATTTTTTGTCGACTAAATTACACAAAAAATGAAAATATACACTAACATCTTATTTTAAGAGATATATTTATCTAAATTACACAAAAATACCTTGAAATACTAAAGAGTAAATTTATTCAAAAACATCGCTATCGAGATCGTGTTCTCAGCGATAATAGAATTAGTGTGGATAATGATGCCTTCACGAAACTTGAAATTGGCATATAAACCTGCTCAGTTAAGTTACAAACTTCTCCACCTTTACTCTCTCTCTCCTATCTCTCTCCCTCTCGCTCGCTCTCTCTCTCTCTCCCTCTCTCTCTCGCTCTCGATCTTTCCCTCTTTCTATATATATATATATATATATATATATATATATAAACTTATTTATTTTTTCCCGGCGAACCACTGTTTTGGGAAACTGATTCCCAAGTGGATGTTTCCCGATTACTGCAGTCTTAACCTATTAAGTCTGTTAAACGTTATCTCCCCTTCAAGTTTACGTCTCCCCACCCATTTTGCGCAAATTTCGCTTGGTTATGTGTTTGTCACCCGAGATATTTTTTGTTTGAAAAATTTTGTTCGTGATTAGAGGCATTTGTGAACCAATGTTCCGCTGTATATAAAAGTAGGGACAATTTTTAATTCTTTCTTATCGATTCACCCCAAGCAAGGCGGTACCGCCACTGATGCGCAGGCGGCTACATAAGAGAAGAGCGAAAGTTTAATCAGAAGGAGAGCAAAGAGAAAGATGAACCGGTTACAGTGGTTGTCAGAGAAAGGGCAAGAGAAGGATAGGAATACCGGTGTGAAGACAGTTGCGAGTATAGAGTGAGAAAAGAAGAGAACAAGATACATGAGGTGATGGGGAAAGGACGAGAGAAGAAATGGATTCAAGTGGATAAGAGATGACATTGCATTTAAATTCTTGGAGACATAGCCATCAGGGAAGCAAGTATACGGAAAGAAGTTCCACAGGCAGGAAGTGCGAGAGAAGAGGCTACTGGTGTAGAAATGGCGGTAGATTTAACTACAAAAGATTTAACTGCAAAAAAGAGTGGCGGTAGATTTAACTGCAAAAGAGTGGGACCTTGTTGCCATTCTGGTTGTTAGTGTAAATTCTTGTGGAGGGGGCATTAGTGTGCTAAGCTCGTCGAAGCCATGAAAATGTTAATAGAATAGACAGAGAAAAGCCACATCCGTCGATGAGAAAGTGTCTGAAATCGAGCTGCCAGGTTGAGACCGATTACATTACATATTCTCTTTTGGAGCCTGTCGCGAGCCATGAGATGAATAGCAGGGGCACTCGACCAGATATGACAACAGTATCCAATGCACGGTCAGATGGTTGACTGTATATGTACAAGGTGGACTCAGGAAGGAAAAGCTTCCTGGTCTGACACAGTGACACAACCTTCCTAGCAGTGGATTTAGCTATTGATTCAATGTAATGGTTCCTTCCACTTGAGGTCGGAAGAGAGGCTGAGACGGAGGAGGCGCAGTATATTTCTTTCAGGGAGACTCGCTTAGTCCATGCTGATAAGAAGTAGGAGGGTCTACCTGTGGTGGCTGACAGATATCAGCTTCGTTTTAGAAGCATTAAAATTTACAAGCCATTTCTTACCCCAATCTATCACAAAGTAGGGGTTCTTCTCAAGATCAGCAGCGAGGTTATATAGGGTGCGTTGATCAGGGAAGCAAGTATACGGGAGGAAATTCCACAGCCGGGAGATGCGAGAAAAAAGGCTGTGGTGTGGAAGTGGCACCTGTATTTGGTTGATTTAACTCTAAAAGGGTGGGACCTTTTTGCCAGCAATAATGAAGTGATTTTTGTAATCCTTCTTCTCCATTAAAAGCACACTTTATCTGATACTGACAACCAATCAGTTCCTGCTCTCTAATAACTGCGACTTTACACGCTATTAATAAGCGTTACGTATTCCCTACGGATAAGAAGAGCCGAGTTTTAAGAAATAAGGCCGAGTAGTCAGTCAAGAAGACGGACACTAATTAGATGAACGTCTGCAGGAAATCAAATGGACATTGGTTGTTGAGGTTTTTCTCCCTCTCCTCAAATCTCGGCATTCTTCATTTAAATTTACGAAAAGGAATGGAAAAAGGTTTGCACGCTTTAGCATCAAGATAATACTACCCGTCCTTTACTTATAAAAGTTTGGCCTTAAAGTGACTATGTTAATTTAATCCAAATAACGACTAAAAGGTTTCGAGGAGAAAGAATCAAAACGAGAAAGGAAGATGTTTGTCAAGATGGACATTAGGTCGGTTGGTTCAATGATTTAGGCATACATCTTGGATGATGTTTGGACATTTTATTCATAGAACTTCGAGGTCAAGTGGTATTATTTTGGCAATGGTCATTTTATTTTCAAACAAGAGATGACTGCTTAATGTTAATAGCAATAGAGGATATCTCTGATGTGACCGTGGATAAAGTTTGGACATTGTATTCATAGAACTTCGAGGTCAAGTGGTATTATTTTGGCAATGGTCATCTTATTTTAAAAAAGAGATGACTGGTTAATGTTACTAGCAATAAAGGATATCTCTGATGTGGCCGTGGATGAAGTTTGGTTCAATGATTTAGGCATACATCTTGGATGAAGTTTGGACATTGTATTCATAGAACTTCGAGGTCAAGTGGTATTATTTTGGCTATGGTCTTCTTATCTTTAAACAAGAGATGACTGGTTAATGTTACTAGCAATAGAGGATATCTCTGATGTGACCGTGGATGAAGTTTGGACATTGTATTCATAGAACTTCGAGGTCAAGTGGTATTATTTTGGCAATGGTCATCTTATTTTCAAACAAGAGATGACTGCTTAATGTTACTAGCAATAGAGGGTATCTCTGATGTGTCCGAGCATCTCTTTGTCAATTACTATGGCATGCCAGTGACGAAACCTTTGTAGGAACATTTTATAAAGCAGACAAAAACAATTAAAAAAACAGGTTTTGTCCTTTTGCCGGTGAAAATGGTTCAAAATTAACATATGTTTCAATTACTATTGGAAATCGTTTTATTGATATGGTTGTGCTACGACAATAACTTTAATACCAGATGGAACCTTCTAGGTAAGGGGATTTAAACCATTTTCTCTTTTAACCCAGAGTCGAGCAGGACAAAAAATTTGTCCTGCTCGACTCTGTTGGCATACTCATTGAAAAGAGGCCCTGCTATTCAGTGATATATCTTTAATGATACCTTCTAGAGAATTCGAAGTAGCCGAAAAGAAATTAATATACGGATAAAAATTTCACCAAATGTTTTCGCATACCCATTAAGAAAAGGCTGTGTCTTATAGTTAGTCAGTGAAGTACCGTCCGTGATACACGTTTGAGCTATCATGTTCCTTTCGATAGAGGCCTGGAGATATTTTTTTCTGCAGTAAGCAGCCATTTTTTTCTTACGTAAACTAATTTCCAACCAAAGCTATAGGACCCAGTCAATTCATAGCTGGGAAGAGAGAGAGGAGAAGAGACGGAATCATACCTTCCCTAAGGCTATTTCCGCGTAAGTAAATGTAACGAAGCCGAGTGGATTTCGAACTCGGTTCTCCAATTTTACATACACACTACCCAACACCGCATATCCCTTATTATTAAAATACTCTCGATGAATATCTGTAGCTAATTGTGGGGATTATGATCGGAATATAATCGTCTACGTTCTTAATGGCTAGTTGTTTTGTTTTTATGACATATCAACCACGGCGGGTC
>JBBBDQ010000332.1:1322500-1450000 GCA_037127315.1 Ascarosepion bandense
GTGGGTGGGGGGATAATAATGCGTTCGAATTTGGCTTGTTATCTACGTCTCATGAATCTACTTTGCCATGCGAGCTACACTTATATTGCAATCTTCTTCTTCTTCTTCTTCTTCTATGTGCCTTGTCCCTTCAGGACGTAGGCGATCATGGATCTCCACGTCTCCCTATCCCTTGTGGCTCTTAGTATGTTTGCTCCTGTTGCTCCTGGCAACCCCCGTTCCGTCATCCACCTGATCAGACCCTGCAAATATGTTATCCGCTGCCTTCCTCTGTCTCTCCTTCCTTCTATCTGTCCAGTCAGTATCAGGTTCTCCAGGCTCTCCTTCCTCATTGCATGTCCCAGGAACTTCAGTTGTCTCTTCCTGATGCTCAGCATCAATTTTCTTTTTGTTGCCATTCTTTCTAGCACTTCGTCGTTGCTTGTATGCTCAGTCCACGATATCCGTAGCATCCTTCTGTAGAACCACATTTCGGCCGCTTCCACTTTTGTCCTCATTTTCGATGATATTGTTCAGCATTCACAGCCGTATTACGTGTAATAAATCTACTTTAATATGCGGTCTACACTATGTCATGGTATTTACGTCTCATGAATCGACTTTGGTACGCGATCTAGATTTTACGTTGCGATCTACGTGTCATGAATCTACTTATCTACTTAGGTAAGCGACATACATTTTATATTGCGATCTACGTGCCATGAATCGACTTTGGTAAGCGACATACATTTAATTACTGAGATCAACGTGTATGCGAACTACACTTAATAATGCAATCTAAGTGTCGTGAATCTATTTTGGTATGCGATTTACACTTTAAATTGAGATCTACGTGTCATGAATCTCGTTTAGTATGCGATGACCATGTTTTTATTGCGATCTATGTGTCGTGAATCTAATTTACGATGCGATCTATACTTGCAATTTGCGTGTCATGAAATTTCTTTGGTAATTTATATATATATTTTACATTGCGATGTACATTTCATAAAACTACTTTGGTATGCTTTCTACAGATTATATTTTGATCTACGTGTCATGAATTTACTTTGGTATACGATCTACACTTCATATTACGATCTACGTGTCAGAAATCTATTTTGTTATGCGAACTACAAATGCAATCTACGTGTCATGAATCTATTTTTGGTATGCGATACACACGACCTAAGTATCGTGAATCTATTTTGACATGCGATCTAAACTTAATATTGCGACCAATTTGTCGTGAATTTAGTATGCGGTTTACACTTTAAATTGCTATCTACGTGTCATGAATCTAATTTACTATGCGATCTACACATTATATGGTAATTTGCGTGTCATGAAATTTCTTTGGTAATTTATATATATTTTATATTGCGATGTACATTTCATAAATCTACTTTGGTATGCTTTCTACAGATTATATTTTGACCTACGTGACGTGAATCTACTTTGGTAAGCGATATAAATTTTATATTGTGTTTTACGTGTCATAAAGCCACTTTGGTATTTTTTTTTATTTTTATTTTTTTATAAGCGTTACACCCCGAGCAAGGCATGTCACTGCCACTACTGTGCAGGGGGCTACGTAGAGTGGAGAAAGGCTGATTAAATATAGGAAATAACAGAGGGTGGGTGATAGGCGGGTGAGGATACCGAGAATGAGGGTTGGGTAGATGAGAGTGTTGTGAGAATAGTTGGGAGTTAGTGTGATAGGAGGTGTCTATTGACCCTACATTTAAACACCTGGAGATTGTAACTGTCGGGAAAGCAGACTTGTAGAAGGGAGTTCCACAGGCGGGAAGCGCGAGAAAAGAAGCTGTTGGAGTAGAATTTACGGTTACATCTTATTTGTTTAACTGCAAAAGGGTGGGACCTAGTTGCTAATCTAGTATCTCGTGTAAATTCGTGCTTAGGCGGCACCAGTGATCTAAGCTCATCGGAGCAGAAGCTATGAAAGTACTTGTAGAAGAGGCACAGGGAAGCTACATCACGCCGGTGTGAGAGCGGCTGCAGCCGGTCTGCCAAGTCAGTATCAACCACGTTACAGATCCTCCTTTGTATTTTGTCAAGAAGCCCAAGGAGAGCAGCAGGGGCACCCGACCAGATATGGCAGCAATATTCAATACACGGGCGGATGGTAGATTTGTATATGTGCAGAATAGTTTCAGGTGGGAAAAATTTCCGGGTCCTGCACAGGGAGCCCACTTTCATAGCAGCAGATTTGGCAATGGATTCAATATAGTCATTCCATTTGAGGTCCGCCGAGAGTGTAAGGCCAAGGAGGCGTAGTATTTTACTCTCTGGGAGGCTAGCCTGTCCCATGCTAATGGGAGGTAGATGCGATTGTCTATGGTGGTTAGTTGAGAACAGCTTTGTTTTGGAGGCATGGAAATTTACCAACCATTTCCTACCCCAGGTCACTACGGATTGGAGGTCCCTTTCAAGTGCGGCAGCGAGGTTCACTTTGTCGTCCAGACCTGGTTTCTGATCGATGCGGGAGTAGATTTTTGTGTCGTCGGCATACATGCCAACTTGGGATCTAATGGTGTCGGGGAGATCATTAATGTAGATCAGAAAGAGCGTGGGACCTAGGGTAGAACCTTGAGGGACGCCCGCGTTCGTCTGGTAGTTTTGGGAGGCATGCCCATTTAATACCACCTTTAATGTGCGGTTAGAGAGGAAGGACTGGATGAGGTCAAACAGATGTCCAGTTATCCCATAGCTCCGCAGTTTGCACAAGAGGCCAGCATGCCAGACCCTGTCGAATGCTTTGGAGATATCCAAGGCAACGGTTCGGGGTTCACCATTCTTGTCGAGTGCCTGGTATATGTACTCGGTAATGGTCGTTAGCATATCAGCAGTAGACCTGGTGAAGCGAAACCCATACTGTTTGTCAGAGAGAAGAGTCGCAAATCTACTTTGGTATGCGATCTACATTTTATATGCTATCTACGTGTTATGAATCTATTTTGGTATGCGATCTTTTTTTTTTATCATGTCACCCCAAGCAAGGCATTCCACTGCCACTATAGCGCAGGGGGTTACACAGGGTGATAGACGAGTTAGAATGTACATAGGGGGAGAGTTGGAGAGAATGTGATGGTTAGTGTGTTTGGAGGTGTCTACTGACCTTACATTTAAACTCCTGGATGTTATAGCCGTCGGGGAAGCAAGCATGCGGAAGGGAATTCCACAGGCGGGAAGTGCGAGAAAAGAAGTTGTTGGAGTAGAAATTGCGGTTACATTTTATCGGTTTCATTGTAAAAGGGTGGGATCTAGTTGCCAATCTAGTATCTCGTGCAAACTCACACCTAGGGAGCACCAGTGATTTAAGTTCATCAGAGCCGAGGCCATGGTAGTATTTATAGAAGAGGCACAGGGAAGCCACGTCACGCCGGTGAGAGAGTGACTGCAGGCGGTCAGCTAAGTCGGTATCAATCATATTACAGATTCTTCGCTGTATTTTGTCAAGAAGCCCGAGGAGAATAGCAGGGGCACCCGACCAGATGTGGCAATCTATAATTTATATTGCGATCTACGTGTCGTGAATCTACTTTGGTATGCGATATACTTTTATATCTCGATTTAAGTGTCATGAATTAACTAGCAACGAGATCTAATTCCATATTGCTTTTATAATACCAATAGTTTTAATATTTTCAATTTTTTTTTCTCTGTGTTATTATGTTTCACTTTGCAGATATTTTAGCAGATGCGTGTGTTGTTTATTGCTTTAATATAAATTTTTAAAAATGCTTTAAATTTTTAATTGCAATATTTTTATGTTACATATATGTGTTTTATACTAGTGTTATCATTCCAAATTCAAATTTGTACGGTGTACATAGGTTTTTCTTTGCAGCTAACAAGTCAATGTATCACCTCAAAAAGAGGGTAACAGAAAACAGTTAAAAAAAACGAAAGAAAGAAAGGATTAGAATTAAAGAAAATAAATACTAAAGGATAAAAGAAAAATGCAATGAAGAAAAAAGTGTGGAAATGAAAGAAAGAAAGAATGAAATAAATAAAAAAGAAACAAAAGTAGCGAAAGAAAAGAACCAATGAGTGCGTATCCAAACTGATAGAAACAAAGAAAGGTAAATCAGACAAAATGAAAGAAACAAACAAATAAAAAAAGTGTCGAAATAAAAGAAACAAAAAATAAATAAATAAAAATATGTCGAAAGAGAATAAACAAAGAAATAAAAAAGAGCCGAAACAAAAGAAACAATGAAAAAATAACTGCCGAAATGAAAGAAAATGAAAGAAAAATCTGCTGAAATGAAAGAAGCGGGAAGTGGGGAGCCGAAACGAAAGAAACAATGAAAACAAAAACAGAAAAAAAAATACTCTGAAATGAAATAAAGAAAGAAAAGCAGAAATAAAAGAAACAATGAAAGAAAAACGAACCGACATGAAAGAAACAAAGAAAGAAATTAGATAAATTAAGAAAAATGGCGACATAAAAATCCATAAAGCAAATGAGACCTGAAAAACAAGAAAACAAACGAGAATAGAAGAACGAAAAAAGCGTAGAAAGAAAGAGTTGGGCCAAACAAAATATGACAAGAATACTGGAAAATAAGAGGAAAATACCGAATTTCAAAAAGGCAAATCGAAAGAACAAGTGAAAGAAAATACAACACAATGACGAGAGATGAAAGACAACATTTAAAGGAAAGAAAAAGAGAATCGAGCAAATGTAGGACGTCAAAAGGACAAGAAAAAAAGGGGCTCCGTTTGAAAAAAAAATTACAATCTTGCAAGTAAACATTTAAGAAAAGATTGTAAGACAAAGAGATTCTTTTGCTTTCTTTCCTAGAAAATCTCGAAAGAAATCAAGCATCTTTGCCTTCTTAAAAGAACGATTTTACAGAATTTTTAGCCGTTTGAAGTTTTACCGAATCTCGAATCATTCTTTGGTTTACAGGGCTGAAAAAAAAATTTCTTTCTACGTCAGCTTTTCCACCAACGCAGTCAACGAATTCCCAAGGCCTAGCAATAAAAGGTTAGTTCTTCTTTTTTTATTCTTCGATTCGAGAATTGAATTTCAAATATCGATTGTTGCGACTTAACTTATGTCAGTCAGTTAAGTGCCATACCTGACACACGCTTTGGGTGATCATGTCTCTCGAGATTGGGTAGAGGATTTTCCCGCAGTAGGGTGACATTACTTTCTGCGGCAGACTGGTTGCCAAACAAGGCTATATAACACAATCTGTTCAGTTATTTAACCCATAGCTGGAGGAAGAAGAGACGGATTAATACCTTTCCCAAGGGTATTTGTGCGTAAGTGAATGCATGGAATTCAACTGGAATTCGAACTCGGTTCCCCGATTTCTAGTTCCGAGCCGATAACCACTACACCACAACGCACATCCGCTGGGCCAATTATTACTGTTGTGAAAACAGTCATGCGATTCTGTGATAGTAACGTATTAGAGGGGCATTCATGTCGTACGCACACCATTAGTCCAACACACTCCAGACAAGCTTTCTCGTGATTACTTTATGACAAGTGACACGGCCTGTTTCTCCGTCTTTATCGCTTTCGTTGCCATATTGGTTTTCGCCATTGCGCATGTGCGATATCTTCAGTTATGAACTCAGCTCAATTAATAAATTAGGTAACGTTCATTTAAATGTTTAATTATTAATGCAATTTTCTTATGTCGAGTGGCTATTGGATGAATAATTAAATTTTACCAATTAATTAACCTAAATTAAAGTGATGAGACTCGCGTAAGACACCATTTCTGAAAATGAAACTTTTTTGAGGGGAAAAAAGGGGTCTATTCTAGTTGAATCAGAGTAAAATATGTCATCACTGGTTGATAACATAATAATGACTAATCAATTTTATGCGGTTTATTTTTTATTTCTTAATTTGTATAATTTCTTTCTTCAAATTTTATTTCTACTCATTTTTTGGGGTGGGGGGGGGTTCGCAATTTCATTTATTCGCCCATTTCTTTTTTTCTTTTTCTTCTCTTTCATTTGATCATTTTCCCTTTAACTGTACTTCTTTCATCCTTTCTTTATTCTTTTCTTTCTTTCTTTCTTGACTTTATTTTCCATCTTTTCAAAAGTTCTTTTCTTTTTATTCCTTTCGTGTGACGATATTGTTTCCTTGTCTGTTTCTTTGTTTTTTCATTCCTTGATCTCCACTCTCATCACTTCTGCCCTCTCTCGTTTTTTCTTCTTCGTTTGTTAGTTCATTCATTCTTTATTCGTTCCTTCTATCTTTCATATTTTATACATGCGAATAAAAAATTCGCTACTCCACTGCAGGTACATTTTTCCATTATTTTTTTTTCTTTTTCATTCATTTATCCATTCATTCATTTATTCTTTCTTTCTTTTAATGCACACGAAGCGTACCTCACCAGTACTGTTCTAGGCCTATTTTCTTTCTTTCTTTCTTTCTTTCTTTCTTTCTTTAATTAATTAATTCATTCTTTTTCTTTCTTTAAATTATTCATTCTTTTCCTTTCTTTCTTTCTTTCTTTCATTCTTTCTTTCTTTTAAGGCATACCTTTCTACACTACAGTTACTATTCTCAACCCATTTCTTTCTTTCTTTAATTCATTCATTCTTTTCATGATTCTTTCTTTCTTTCTTTCTTTCTTTCTGTTTTCTCTCCAGTTTATTTTTGCTTCTTTATTCGTTGTTTTTTTTTTTATTCACTCTGTTCATTTTTTCTTCTTCCTCTTCTTTTTTACTTGCGGATTTTTTTCTTTTCGCTACTTCTTTCAAGAAAGAATGTATGACTGGGTTTTCGTGCCAGTATATATACAGTCAGTCATGTCTCGAATGAGACATGATCACCTAAAGCATGTATCATGTATGGCACTTAACTGACTGATATATGCAGTTACTATTCCAGCCTCAGATCCTTCTTTGTTTGTTTCTTTCTTTTTTCTTTTTTCTTTGTTTCTTTTATTTTCCCTCTTTTAAACGTTCTATCATTATTTCCCCAGTGTGAAAATATTGCCTTCTAGTAGGCTTCTTTTTCTTTCAGTACATCCTGCCAAGTCTCCCCGTTTCCCCCCTCTTTCGTTCTTTCTTTCGTTTGTACGTTTTTTTCGTTCGTTTTCTTTCGTTTTTTCTTATTTAAGACATGCGAAGAAAAATCTGCTAATTCACTCCAGCTACATTTCTTCCATTACTAATATTTTTTTTTCATTTATTCATTCATTCACTAACTTTCTATCTTTGTTTCTTCTAACGCATACGAAGTGCACCTCGCCACTACGTTTGTACCGGCAGTTCTTTCTTTTGTTATTTTCATTCTTTTGTTATTATCTTTCTTTTTTTCATTCATTCATTCTTTCTTTCTATCTTTGTTTCTTCTAACACCACGAAGTGCACCTCGCCACTACGTTTGTACCGGCAGTTCTTTCTTTTGTTATTTTCATTCTTTTGTTATTATCTTTCTTTTTTTTCATTCATTCATTCTTTCTTTCTATCTTTGTTTCTTCTAACACATACGAAGTGCACCTCGCCACTACGTTTGTACCGGCAGTTCTTTTCTTTTGTTATTTTCATTCTTTTGTTATTATCTTTCTTTTTTTCATTCATTCATTCTTTCTTTCTATCTTTGTTTCTTCTAACACATACGAAATTTTTTTCGCCACTACGTTTGTACCGGCAGTTCTTTCTTTTGTTATTTTCATTCTTTTGTTATTATCTTTCTTTTTTTCATTCATTCATTCTTTCTTTCTATCTTTGTTTCTTCTAACACATACGAAGTGCACCTCGCCACTACGTTTGTACCGGCAGTTCTTTCTTTTGTTATTTTCATTCTTTTGTTATTATCTTTCTTTTTTTCATTCATTCATTCTTTCTTTCTATCTTTGTTTCTTCTAACACATACCAAGTGCACCTCGCCACTACGTTTGTACCGGCGGCAGTTCTTTCTTTTGTTATTTTCATTCTTTTGTTATTATCTTTCTTTTTTTCATTCATTCATTCTTTCTTTCTATCTTTGTTTCTTCTAACACATACAGAGAAGTGCACCTCGCCACTACGTTTGTACCGGCAGTTCTTTCTTTGTTATTTTCATTCTTTTGTTATTATCTTTCTTTTTTTCATTCATTCATTCTTTCTTTCTATCTTTGTTTCTTCTAACACATACGAAGTGCACCTCGCCACTACGTTTGTACCGGCAGTTCTTTCTTTTGTTATTTTCATTCTTTTGTTATTATCTTTCTTTTTTTCATTCATTCATTCTTTCTTTCTATCTTTGTTTCTTCTAACACATACGAAGTGCACCTCGCCACTACGTTTGTACCGGCAATTCTTTCTTTTGTTATTTTCATTCTTTTGTTATTATCTTTCTTTTTTTTCATTCATTCATTCTTTCTTTCTATCTTTGTTTCTTCTAACACATACGAAGTGCACCTCGCCACTACGTTTGTACCGGCAGTTCTTTCTTTTGTTATTTTCATTCTTTTGTTATTATCTTTCTTTTTTTCATTCATTCATTCTTTCTTTCTATCTTTGTTTCTTCTAACACATACAGAAGTGCACCTCGCCACTACGTTTGTACCGGCAGTTCTTTCTTTTGTTATTTTCATTCTTTTGTTATTATCTTTCTTTTTTTCATTCATTCATTCTTTCTTTCTATCTTTGTTTCTTCTAACACATACGAAGTGCACCTCGCCACTACGTTTGTACCGGCAGTTCTTTCTTTTGTTATTTTCATTCTTTTGTTATTATCTTTCTTTTTTTCATTTATTCATTCTTTCTTTCTATCTTTGTTTCTTCTAACACATACGAAGTGCACCTCACCACTACGTTTGTACCGGCAGTTCTTTCTTTTGTTATTTTCATTCTTTTGTTATTATCTTTCTTTTTTTCATTCATTCATTCTTTCTTTCTATCTTTGTTTCTTCTAACACATACGAAGTGCACCTCGCCACTACGTTTGTACCGGCAGTTCTTTCTTTTGTTATTTTCATTCTTTTGTTATTATCTTTCTTTTTTTCATTCATTCATTCTTTATTTTAATGCATGCGAAGCACACATGATTACTATTCTAGCCACATTAGTTCATTTTATTAATTTAATTTTTCTTCGTTCTTTTTTCTTTCTTTCTTTCTTTCTTTCTTTCTTTCTTTCTTTTAAGTCACGCTAAGCATAACTTTCTACCATACAGTTATTCTAAATTCATTTCTTTCTTTTCTTTTCTTTCATTTTACTCATTACTCCACTTAAGTTAAATTTTTTCTATTATTAATTTGCTATTTTTTATTCCTGCATTCGGTCACTCTTTCTTGATTTAAAAAAAATCTTTTAAGGCATGCGAAGCTAACTTCACCACCGACCATTCGTTATTTTCTTGCATTAAATTTCCTTTTTTTTTTCTTTCTTTATTTATTACGAAGCACACATCGCCACTGCCATTCTAAACTCTGTTCTGTTAATTTTTTCTTTCAATACATTTCTTTCTTTCTTTCTTTCTTTCTTTCTTTCTTTCTTTCTTACGAAGCACACCTCCCCACAACTATTAAACACTGTTCTGTTTATTTTTCTTTCAATATATTTTTCTTTCTTTCTTTCTTTTTTCTTTCTTTCTTAGAAGCACATCTCCACACTAACATTCCAAACTCAGTTCTGTTTATTTTTTTCTTTCAATATACTTTAGTTTCTTTCTTTCTTTCTTTCTTTCTTTCTTTCTTTCTTTCTTTCTTTCTTACGAAGCACACCTCCCCACAACTATTAAACACTGTTCTGTTTATTTTTCTTTCAATATATTTTTCTTTCGTTCTTTCTTTCTTTCTTTCTTTCTTTCTTTCTTTTTTTCTTTCGTTCTTAGAAGGACACCTCCACACTAACATTCCAAACTCAGTTCTGTTTATTTTTTCTTTCAATATACTTTAGTTTCTTTCTTTCTTTCTTTTTTTCTTTCTTTCTTTCTTTCTTTCTTTCTTTCTTTCTTACGAAGCACACCTCCCCACAACTATTAAACACTGTTCTGTTTATTTTTCTTTCAATATATTTTTCTTTCTTTCTTTCTTTTTTTCTTTCTTTCTTAGAAGCACACCTCCACACTAACATTCCAAACTCAGTTCTGTTTATTTTTTCTTTCAATATACTTTAGTTTCTTTCTTTCTTTCTTTCATTCTTTCTTTCTTTCTTTCTTTCTTTCATTCTTTCTTTCTTACGAAGCACACTTCCCCACAACCATTTCAATCTCTGTTCTGTTTATTTTGTCTTTCACTATATTTTTCTTTCTTTCTTTCTTTCTTTCTTTCTTTCTTTCTTTCTTTCTTTTAACACATAATAATACCTCGCCACTACTATTCTATCCTCAACAATTCGTTTCCCATTTTTTCTTCTTTTCTTCATTCATTCATTCTATCTTTCTTTTAATGTTTCCGAAGTACACCAGGCCACCTCCTCACGTTCATTTTCCTATAAAGATAGCCGTAGAATATATCAATCAAAAGGCTGTAAACGAAGTGTAATAACAAGATGCAGTTTGTACACGAACAAACACAGAACCACATTTGCTGCTTTACCCGATTTACAAACATGCAAACACTTCAGGATCTATACGAAAAAAAAAGCAACACATTCTTTTACCGAAAAACTCATCACAAAAAAAATAAAAAAATAAAGAAATTTCTTAACGATGAAATAATTTTCTATATTTGTTATTGTAAGATTAATATCCTTACACTGTTTATTTTCCGATTTTATCGACTGCCTGGATGGAGGATTTGGCATCGAGAGAAAAAAATTCACACGACCGATGTAAAAAACATGCATTTAAAAGGAGAAATCTTCCATTCCTTTACCTCAACTAAAATGTATATATTCCCATGAAAATATTTTTAGAGAAATATCGCTCGCTTTTATTTTTTTTAAACCGTAACTGTGATTGATTTGAGTTGCGTCCTAATATATACAGTTTTGGAAAAATATAAAATATTTGAAAAATATCCCTATTTTTGGCATTCGTTCAATGGCTAATCTCTGAAGGTATGTATTCTATATCTAAAATAAAAACTATATATATATATATATATATATATATATATATATATATATATATAAGGCATTTACCTAAATGCTAATATATATATATATATATATTAGCATTTAGGTAAAATTCCCCAAAACCAGATCCTGTTAATTATATTAATATTAAAAATGATCCAGGTGGAGGGCTCGATGCAATTTTGTTTTTGATCGTTGCTGAGGAAGCAAGATTTTTCTCGCCGAAATGGCTATACAATGAATATAGTATTTGGAGTTTATTTCATATATATATATATATATATATATATATATATATATTGTAATGGTTGTTACAATGGTTTATAAATTCATAGTATCACAACACAATAATTTTCGCCTTTCGAAGTATCACCCAATGAGAAGAGCACGTAGCAGTTTTGAAACGCGACAAAATTTTTGTGTAGTGATATTATGAATTTATAAACCATTGTAACAACCATTACAATATAATGCTCTATGTTGTATCGAGCACTCTTTATAAAAGTATATGCATGAACAGTAGGTAAAAAAACCTACGTGTTCTTCAACTTAGTTACAATTGTATATATATATATATAGATAGATAGATATACAAACACACACACACACACACACACATATATATATATATATAAGCGTGTGTATATATGTAGTCTGTATTTAAAATAGAAAGTATATATATATGTGTGTGTGTGTGTGTGTGTGTGTGTGTGTAATATTTATATTGGAGTTTGATAATCTCTACATTCCAACCACGTGACGAGTTCAGAACTCATCATGGCCAATTCGTTTTGTTGTTATCAGCCCTGAGAATTGATCCTAAGTGTGCGACGTATCCAGTAAGTGCTTGAAAGCCATACCAAGCGTTTTGTTTCATGGCAGTCAATACTGATTCCGATTGTTGACAGTGTTCATGTGAGAGAACAGCTCAGTTTCTTTTTAGTACTTTCTTTTTAATCGTTTCACCCCAAGCAAGACGGTACCGCCACTGGTGTGCAGGTGGGGACTTCATAAGAGAAGAGTGAAAGTTTAAACGGAAGGAGAGTGAAGAGAAAGACGAACTGGTTACAGGGGGTGTCAGAGAAAGGGCAAGTGAAGGATGAGAATATCGGTGTGGCAAGGCTAGAGTGAGAAAGGAAAAAACACGATCAGGAGGTGATGAGAAAAGGGCGAGAGAAGGACTGAAGTCAAGTGGACAATAGATTGGAACTGACGTTGCATTTAAATTCTTGGAGATTCTAGCTGTCAGGGAAATAAGTATACGAAAGGGAGTTCCACAGACGGGAATTGCGAAAAAAGAAGCTGTGGGAGGAGAAGTGGTTGATTTAACTGTAAAAGGGTGGGACCTTGGTTGCTCGAGTTTATTTTTTTGTGGGTGGGGGGCATCAGTGAGCTAAGCTCGTCGAAGTAGAAGCCATGAAATTATTCATAGAATAGACAGAGGGAAGTCATATCTCGCCGGTGAGAAAGTAAACGCAGTCGAGCTGCCAGGTCAGGAACCATCATGTTACAGGTTCTTTTTTGAAGCCTGTCCAGAACCCTGAGATGAATGACAGGGGCGCCCGACCAGATATGACAATAGTATTCAATGCACAGTCGGATGGTTGATTTGTATATGTGCAAGATGGACTCAGGGGCGAAAACTTGCTAGCCCGACACAGTGACCCCACCTTCCTAGCAGTCGATATAGCTATTGATTCAATGTAATGGTTCCATATGAGGTCCATGCTGACGGTGGTGGTGGGGGTTAGGAGGTACTGCCCGTGGTGGTTGACAGATAGCAGCTTCGTTTTAGATGCATTAAAATTTACAAGTCACTTCTTACCCCAGTGTACCACAGAGTGAAGGTCCCTTCTCGAGAAGGGCAGTGAGGTTATCTTTGGCCGCCTCGACAGATTTCTTACTGATGCGGGAGTAAATGGTAGCGTCATCAGCATATATGCCTACTTGGGATTTGATCATGTCAGGGAGGTCATTTATGAAGATCAGAAATAACGTCAGGCCTAGAAGTGAGCACTGGGGAACATCAGCGTTCGTGTGGTAGGATGTGGAGGCATGCTCGTTCAAGATGACCATCATCATGCGGTTAGATCTGAAAGATTGGATCAGATTAAGCAAGCGTCCAATATAACAAGCATTACGTTAAAATCTACTCTTGATGTGATGATTGGAGAAATTGGTTAGGCTTAACTGTTCGGAAGTCGTCGATGATTGCGCTATCACGAAGGGAAAAGTAATCGTGACCGAGGTACATGAAAAATTATGCTCTCTCTATCTCTCTACCTTTTTCTCTCTCTCTCCAAGAAACTATATTTTAGTTTGCTTAGCATAACTGCAGTATAAATCGCAGATGGGTAGTTAAGTTTTGAACAAACAGAAATGGTCCTGAGCAGATGTCTGCAGCAGGGATTGAATAGACTTCCCAGAGAAACATATATATTCAGAAACGAGTATCCGGTAATTATACTCTTCATTAGATATATAATCATTATTTTCAAACCTGTTTTAGAAATATAAAACAGTTTGGAAACGTGTGTTAAGTTTTTTTTTTATGTGTTTGCCGTAGAGTCGAATAAATCGTATATTGTCGGTTGGAGACTTGTTAAAAAGCCCCTTGATTTCAGCCACTTTTGATTTCTGTGTAGACATGGAATCTGCGGTTTTGTTTCACGGCAGTCAATACCGATTCCCATATTTAAAGCAGTGTTCTAGTGCGAGAACACCTCAGTTTCAGGTTAGTACATAACAGTCAATTCGATGAAATCCCCTCTTGATGATCTGTAAAACACACGGTAAATTCCGACCCCGGACATGTTCACACGCACGCATATTGTTTGAAATTTGTCATATTTATAGTGAAAGCGTACCTAACAGATGGATTCTTTGTAGATACAGACAGTATGGACAGTGTTTAAAAAATAAAACAAAACTACGCACACGTACTGAAAAGATAGAATTTTTTGTAAATTTAGACAGTATGAGCATAAAAACCCGTTCTGTAATAGAGAATGTGCGTTGTAGTCAGACCGAGAAATCAGAGAGCGGAGTTCAAATTCCAGTTGAATTAATTGCATTCGCTTACGCGCAAATACCGTTTAGAAAAGTATGAATTCGTCGCTTCACTCTCTATTTATGGTTCAAATAACAAGACAGATTGGGTTCTATAGTCTTGATTGGTAACCAGTCTACAGAAAGAAATGGCAACCTACTACGGAAAAAGTTTTCTGCCCAGTTAGTCATGTCTCTTTTGAGACATGATCGCCCAAGCATGTATCACGTATAGCACTTAACTGACTGAATTAAGAAGTGAAATTGGCAATATGGTGTAAATATCTAAAACTTTCTATCTACGTTATTAAACACATTTCCACATTTTAAACAATATACCTGCCTATAATTATTAGGTCACACTAGCGTTTAAAAAATGATGTATTTCATACTGTTTTTTAGTACTTATTGCCAAGTGAATAATTGTAAAAGAAAATCATTTTTTATTAATACTGCACAATAACATGTGCATCAAATGAATTTATAAATATTTAATAATTAACTATATTTCAGTTTCATCAATGATAAAAATGAAGAAAATTTGCGGGGATTAGGACGAGTTTGTCGAAACCTAGTAAAATATTGCAAAGTAATAATAATAAAAGAACCATTCTATTTTCATTTAGAATTATCCACTTAAATATTGTATGAAATACATAATCTTTTAAAAAACTGTTGGTGTCCTAAAAACTGTTGTTGACCTGTAGTGTACACACACACACACACACACACACACACACATATATATATATATATATATATATATATATATGTATTGTTTTTCTTTAATCCGAAGTGGAAGAGTAGGAAGGTAAATTTCAAGAACCTGATCCTAATCAATATTAAAAATTTTTAACATTAAAAAGTGATGCAGGCAGAGAGCTCAATGTATTAAGAATACAGAGCCGCTATAAATTAGAGAAAATTTTCAAAATTCAAAGGTGTCGGATGTACATTTCGACATGGGATCTCTAATAGAGACTCTACATCACGTCAGCGACATTGTTTTTCAAAATGGCGAAGGCCCTGGGTTCTAGTGTAGATATGCAAGTTTCGTTAAGAATGACACACAAGGTGTTATGTTTAAATTTTTATATAATTTTTCTTATGATCTTATAATTTTTTTCTTTTCAGAACATAAATTATATAAAAACTGTTCAAATATTTTATTTCTACACAGGCTTTTGGCTACATTTTTAGCCATTATCAAGGATGAATTTTATTTTACTTTTAACTGAATATAGAGTGTGTTTGTGTATGTATGTATGTATATATGCATGTATGTAGAATCAAAGGTATGTTTTGTTTGGTATTTTATTCCGAACACGGTCAGCACATTGTTGCCGCGTTCATAGTTGATATAATTAAGTGTTGCATTTTTTAAAATCAATAATGCTTCTATTATTTTTAGCCTTTTTTTTTACGTGTGGATATATATTTATATATATTTACAAATAATGATTTGTACTCACAGAAATAGTTAATAACCTCAAACAAAATAGACGACATAATTATCCCGAGGAACCTTTCGGCCAACACTTGTCAAGGGCTACGTTGGCTTAATTATAAAGGGTCAAAAATAGAGGACAAAAAAAAAAAACAATGGAAAAACTTACGATACTGGGGGAAGATGGAACTCGATTAAAAATAAACTTTATTCAATAAATATTAAAATGTAAGGGGGGTGTAAACATGCAAATTCCACAAGAGTGAAATAAAAAAGAAAAACTGTTACACTCACAATCAATCCAGTAATTGTAAGGAGCGTAGGAAACGCTCTTTCTGCCCGCACAGGCTCGGCTGCTGGATTTTTTATATATATTTGTTATACTTGTATTATTATGAAACCTATCATACTCAGTCCATAACATACTCGCTACGAATACAATATCATCATCTACACTACCAGCCATAATTATTAGGCCACCCCAGTTTAAAAAAAAAATTATGTATTTCATACTATTTTTAGTATTTATTGCCAAATAGATAATTCTAAATGAAATTAGAATGTTTCTTTGTACGAGTGGCAGCCAGGAAGCCTTTGCTTTGGCCAGCCAATAATAAGAAAAGACTAGAATGTTGAAGAGAGCTCAAAATCTGGACACCAGAACAGTGATCAAAAGTGTTGTGGACTGATGAGTCTAAGTTCGAACTGTTTGGGAGTAAAAAGAGGGTGTATGTGCAGTGGAGGGTTAGGGAGTGAGTGAAAGATGAGTGTGTACGGTCATTGATGAAACATCGTGGTGGATCCTGTATGGTTTGGGGCTGTTTTGCGGGCATATATATATATATATATATATATATATATATATATATATACAGAGAGAGAGATATAGAGATATATATAGAGAGATATATAGAGAGAAATATACAGAGATATATACAGAGAGATATATAGAGATATATAAAGATAGAGATATAAAGAGATATAGAGAGAGATAGAGATATATATATATATAGATATATAGATTGAGATATAGAGATTTAGATAGATAGATAGATAGATAGATAGATAGATAGATAGATAGATAGATAGATAGATAGAGCGTTCACTAAAAGTCTACACACTTCAGGGAAGGAAAAACATATATACTGTAATAGTAAATTTATTCAGAGATCACAAGCTTCAATAAGTTATCTTTGGACATGAATTCAGGTGACTATGAAGGAAAAACAATAACATTCAATCTTACAGAGATATGCAATTCCATCTGGATTGGGTATTGTGGGTCAAAATTTCATCCTCCAGCAGGATAATGACCCAAAACGTACTTCTAAATTGTGCCAGAATTATTTAGAATTAAAAGAAACTGCTGGAGTGTTAAAGTTATGTGTTGGCCACCTCAATCTCCAGACCTCTCACCAGTTGAACTTGCATGGGATAAGTTGGACAGGAGAAGTAAGAAGTAACAGCCTAGTAATGTTCGGGATTTAGTTGGGTATCTAAAGGATACCTAGAATGAGTTGTCAGAGGATTATTTTTAAAAACTTGTAGCAAGAATGCCCAGAGTGTGTGCAGCCGTTGTGAAGGCAAAAGAAGGTCATTTTGATGAAATTGCAATATAGGTAAATATTTATAAATTAATTTAATGCATATGTTATTGTGTAGTATTAACAAAAGAACCATTCTATTTTCATTTGCAATTACTCACTTCGCAATAAACACTGAAAATAGTATGAAATAAATCATTATTTTAAAACACTGGGGTGGTTTAATGATTATGGCTGGTAGTGTACATATAGAAAAGTTAAAAACTAATGGAAGTATTATTAATAAAAAAAATATCTAACACTTAATAATATCAATACATCCTAAAAAAATGTATACACATTTCAGGTAAGAAAAAAATGTCTTTCGTGGTTTTATCAAATTGTGATAACACTGTTTACTGTAATACGATGTTTTCTCGACAGATGGCATGACCTCATAGTTGTAACATCAACAGGTGCCATCGACAACATGGCGGATGTATGATTGTCGTTTGAGGCATTCAAGAGTATTTTCAAGTGGTATTTCAGGTTTGAGAATGCTGTTGAAGTCAAATGACAATGAAGCCGTAAGTTTAGAAGACAGCATAATATTTTTATGGATTCGTGATGAGTTCGAAACACTTGGTCACGTGTATAAAAAAAAAAAATCCGGCAGACTGCGTCTATAGTTATGGAAGAGTTTGCAGGTTCCCCAAGCAATTAGTGTTCAGTAAAAATTAATATCTGGAAGCTAAAAGCCATCTTTTTGTGGATGTGGAGTCCAAAGATAACTTATTGAAGCTTGTGATCTCTGAATAAATTTACTATTACAGTATATATGTTTTTCCTTCCCTGAAGTGTGTAGACTTTTAGTGAACGCTCTATCTATCTATCTATCTATCTATCTATCTATCTATCTATCTATCTATCTATCTATCTCAGTCTTTTCATATCTATCTATCTATCTATCTATCTATCTATCTATCTATCAGTCTGTTCATATCTATCTATCTATCTATCTATCTATCTATCTATCTATCTAGTCTTTTCATATCTATCTATCTATCTATCTATCTATCTCATCTATCATATCTATCTATCTATCTATCTATCTATCTATCTATCTATCTCAGTCTTTTCATATCTATCTATCTATCTATCTATCTATCTATCTATCTATCTATCTATCTCAGTCTTTTCATATCTATCTATCTATCTATCTATCTATCTATCTATCTATCTATCTATCTATCTATCTGTTCATATCTATCTATCTATCTATCTATCTATCTATCTATCTATCTATCTATCTATCTCAGTCTTTTCTATCTATCTATCTATCTATCTATCTATCTATCTATCTATCTATCTCAGTCATTTTCTATCTATCTATCTATCTATCTATCTATCTATCTATCTATCTATCTATCTATCTGTCTATCATCTATCATATTCATATCTATCTATCTATCTATCTATCTATCTATCTATCTCAGTCTTTTCATATCTATCTATCTATCTATCTATCTATCTAAATCTTTATATCTCTATCTATATATCTCTATCTATCTATCTCTATCTATCTATCTAAATCTCTATATCTCAATCTATATATCTCTATATATCTGTCTCTCTATCTCTCTATATATCTCTTTATATCTCTATCTTTATATATCTCTCTATATCTCTCTCTATATATCTCTCTATATATCTCTATATCTCTCTCTCTGTAAGTATATATATATATATATATATATATATATATATATATATATTAGCATGCGGTGTAGATATAGAAGAATCCAAAGGAGTATCCTGTACATACAGTGGTAAGATAACTCTCTAAGAGAGCGCTAAATATATATATGTATATAAATACATATAGAGCAAATATAAGAAAAATTAAGGCAGACACGTTATTTAATGGTAAATCGGAAGTATGGCCTATTTTATGCGAACCATCATCAGCTTTGGTCTTTATTGTACATAAAATTTTAAACGAATGAAATTCACAAAGGCCTAAAATAACCGGAATAAAAATAAAGATAGCACCATTAAAAGAGAAAGTTTAAGAAAAATTACATCATTACATCACTTCGGCGAATACACACACATATTCATACATAAGCATATATATATGTAACATATAATCAAAGAGCATATATATATATATATATATATATATATATATATATATATATATATCACTCCAACTACCAACTAGATGAAAACATCCTAAAAAACTCATAAATACTAATATTTCTCCGACAGACTCTAACAAAAGAATTAAGTTTATTATATATTACACTAAATCCACTACATCTAATTCATTCGTCCGCAACGACTCTTCCCCCACTGTTAGTGATTTGCAAAAAAACAATGTAGTATATAAATTCATATGTCCATTTAGAGAATGTATCTCTAACAACCTCAATATCTACATTGGCCACACTACAAATTCGCTTTCACGGCGTCTGACGTTGCACTTAAATGAAAATTCAAATATATTCCGTCATTTAAAACAACACGGTTATCAACGCACACTTCTGAGAAAAACGCTCGTTGATAACACGTACATACTCAAACAAGAAAATAATAAACAGAAACTAAAAATCCTCGAAGCAATCTACATTAAACAATTTAAACCTGGTTTGAATACAATCAATTTTGATATTTCCAATAACGTACTCAAATGCCTGTAATCAGATCAGGGACCACAACGCCACTATTTTGTCACTGTCTTCGGCCATCCGCCACGGTAGGGATGGACTTATATTTTCAATTCAGTTCTCTTTATTGTTAATAGCTTAAATGTTCTATGTTTACTGTGTGTTAATATTTACTCTTTGATAATGGCTTATGTGAGCCGAAAGCTTAGACCCGATAAAAAAATCAACAATTACTGTGATTTTTTGTTGTCTTTCAACGATATCACCATCAAGTATATCAGACGGTATGAACGGATCCTACACAAAATTAATAGACAGAACTTGTCTATATTATTCAATGAAACCTGCATTAATATATATGTATATATATATTTGCCTTGTGAAAATTAATTGAAGCATCATATATACGATCAGTTTTAGACCCACTAAAGTTACACGGTGTTATGGTGACTTACGTATATGGCGCATTGAACTCTTTCGAACTATATTTAAGTTGCAGTTTTGCTTTGTAGAGTAGATTGGCAGAGAGTGTTAGAGCGGAATCTATTCCAACGGATAACACTGACAGTCAGACTAAACAATCACGCCGGAAATTGCTGATTGGTATATGTTTGTTCTACTGTCTTTATAATATATTTGTTTAACACTATTCCGTCTTTGTGTCATTATTTCTGGCCCCCAACGAACCACAACAATTTAGTGACGAGGTCACAACACAGGGTGTAATCGATTTCTATTTTCTTCAAATTAAATTCGAATGAATTAAAATTTTCGGCGTGTATGATGAAAATTGTTTGGCCTTTAAAAATATTGCCTCATCCGTGATTGCATGTGATTCTTTTAATCAAGCCTAGACACTCAACTGTTGATTAGTTATCCTATGGCCATTGTCTGCGATGAACAAAGAAGCATACAAAAATTGTAACGCTGCACAAACACACTGGTGAGCCGTTGACCTTTGAGTCGTGTTATCAAGACGAAGAAACAAACCGGATCTATCAGTAAAGAGAAATGTGGTCGGAAGGGAAAAACAACTTTAAGAGACGACGTATACGTGATCAAGGAAAGTGTGAAAGATCTTAAGAATACGTTATTCTTTTTCAGTTAATTTGCATAAAGGTGTATCTATATGTTTGTGCGTTGGGGTGCAAAATGTTTACTTATTCTAAAATCTTCGAGTTTGATTATCTCTTGCAGACACGAAAAATATCTTAGTAAAATTTCTTGTTTACGTATAAGTGAGCCAATGTCATAATTCACTGAATGTAAATATTTTCTAAATAATAATGATCGTGCTTCTGTTATTAGTAAAATCGGGGAATTGCAGCGGATGCTGCCCAGCTTTCACGTTTTCTAAATATTTTTAATCGCGGTGTTTACTGCTTCTGCGCAGCGATGACGTCAAGCACGAGACAATACGAAGGCAAGATTTCGAGTGATGATAGGAAGAGTTCTTGAAAACATTTCAAAATCTCTATTCCCAAACATACCTAGTCACTCTACAAGTGCTACTGTTATCATTTAACCAAGTGTTACTAACCATATGATTAGATCTTTGGTAACTAAACCGGTTCCCCCACAAGGTTTTTCTGGGGAGGAAAGTGGCTTGATTTTCTTCTTCTTCTTTTTCTTCTTCTTCTCCTTTTTCTTCTTCTTCTTCTTCTCTCTGCCGTGTCTTCTCAGGACGTGAGCGAGCATAGCTTTTTGTAGCTCTGTTATTTTTTGTTATTTCTCATAATAGCTGCCATACTTATCATTTACACAAGCTCGTTTGATAGTGCAATACGTGATACACGCTTTGGGCAATCATGTCTCGAAAGAGACATGACTGACTGAGCAGAAGATTATCCCGCAGTAGGTTGCCATTTCTTTCTGCGGTAGACTGGTTGACTAGTTAGAGAACCCAATCTGTCCTATTATTTAATCCATAACTGGAGGGAAGAAACGGAATAATACCTTTCCCAAGGGTATTTGTGCGTAAGTGAATGCAAGGAATTCAACTAGAATTCGAACTCGGCTCCCTGATTTGTCGTTCCGAGTTGATATCCGTTGCACCACAATGCACATGGTAGGTTATGCAATGCTTAAACTTTGACTCTTGCCTATAAGATACCCTGTCAGTGTTTAATTTTCTAAGCCGTATATCCCTTTTATGTGTCAGAGGTATTTCAAATGCCTCTTTGAAAGGTTAAATATAACTGTCCTTGTTCGTTTTCATTTTCTCTAAAATTTTATCGTTGTTCACATATTTGGTCCATGATATCCGCCTGTAGAACCACATTTCTACTGCTTCAAGTGTCTTCTTCATCAGATTTTTCAGCATTCACTGCCATATTGAAGGATAAATATTACATAACAATTCATTACTCTTAATACTTTGCTTAGTTTTTTTTTTTTTAGCGGGGAAGCATCTTTTGCTATTCTAATGCACTTTCAGATTTTTGTTTGGCCTTTTCCATCCTCTGGTAAGACATTTCCCAGATATTTAAATTTTTGTACTTTTTTATTTTATTTTTTATGATCATATCGTCCCAAGCAAGGCAGTTTACTGCCACTGGTGCACAGGGGTTTACATAGGTGGAAAGTGATGAGAAAGAGGGACAGGTGTTAGGGGGTGTCAGGAAAAGGGTAAGAGAAGGATGAGAATACGGGCGTGATGAGAGTGGAGTGGACAGAGAAAAGAGTATGAAAGAAAGGATGCGAGTCAGTGAGATAGGAGATGACTATTAACCTTACAGTTAAATTCTTGAAGATTGGAAATGTAGGGGAAGCAAGTAAATGGAAGGGAAATCCACAGGCGGGAAATCTTTTCGCTATTGATATTTCGTTCTTTCTTCTCGTTTTCCTCATGTTTACGGCTACATCACGTTGAAACACCGGTTTCCGTCCGCAGTTAAATAATTTTAGTACGTAATCTGTTTTTGGTTTGTGTATTTGCATGCGTATATATTTAATTATGTCTATTTGTTCATAACCTGAAATATTACTCTGTCTGTTTTGACATTGTTTATGCTATGCTCGTGTCATTCTAGGAATTCGTTCTTTCTTGTACCCAATATTGTAGCCTTTGCAAAGGTTTTCCAAACCTGGCTTTAAAATTGACGAATAAACTGACACATCGATAAAAACAAATGTTATAAAATTTCTCTCTCTCTAGCCGTGTATATATATATATATATAAATATATATATATATATATATATATTTGCTTATATATATCTGTACATGTGTATATATACTAGTATATGTTTGTATGTGTATATATTTGTCTTTTTGTCCATATGTGGATACCTGTATATTTGTATATGCGTGCGTCTATCACTTTTTCTCGTTTCATATTTATATAACTTTACAATAATCTAAATCGAGTGCTTTGTTAAATTTAGAATTTAAATTTTTTGGGACCTAACATTAACCCGTAATATATATATATATATATATATATATATTGATTGATTGATTGATTGATTGATTGACTGACTGATTGGTTGTTTAATTACGTAGTTTTTGGTCATAATAAATTAGACCATTGCACATTTGTATTAAAAAGTGTTCAATACAATTATAATGTAGATATTTTGAATATTTTCCATCTGTAAACGAGTTATTACGCGACCTAGGATTCTACCATGAAGACACCACTAATGGTAGAAACCTAGGTCGTGTAATAACTCATTTACAAATGGAATATAAATATATATATCGTTAAAATAGCCTTATTTTAATCTGTATATAAAATTCTGTGACTTCCGTTAGTCCGTCTGTAACACCATCTGAAATAGCATTACATTGATAAGAAAAGAACGAATTTTAGATAGAAGTGTAAACAAATAAGTGGGTACAAATTACAGTTTGTTTTAGTTGGGTGCATAGCTTAGTACAATAAATTTTCATGAATTTTTTCGCAAAAATTAAAAGATTTGTTTATTATTATTCACTATTTAAAAACAATAGTGATTTAAATGAATACTTATTTAATAAAAGAAAGTTATATAGAACTATAAACAAATCACAAGGACAGAAGCTTCAAAAAGTTGGAATTTGGCTCCAGGAGGAAATATTTACGCATAGCCAGTTGCATGTTGCATGCTCAAGTGTAAGAAATCCTTAGAATTTTATTTAAAAAAAAAAACATTGTATACCATGAATTCCAAAATCCTGCCCTGTCATTAATTTGCTCAAGCCATCAAGTATGTCACCCGTTTTTTCTTTAATCAGCATTTCACTCTATCTATCCTGTGAGTATGAGATTCTCCTGATCCTCGTTACATGTTACAGCAACTTCATTTTTTTTCGTTTCCATCCTCTCCGAAACCTCGTCATTGCTAACATGTTCCGTCCATGGTATTCTCAACATCCTTCTGTAGAACCACATTTCGGTTACTTCAAGTCTTTCCTTCATCTTTGATGAGATTTTCCAGTATTCACTGCCATACTGAAATAGAGACATCACATAACAGTCCAGTGCTCTATTCTTTGTTTCCAGCTAAATTTTCCTGTCTCTTAATACTCTTCTTAGCTTTTGGAATGCAACTTTCGCCATGCTAATACGGCCGCGGTCTCAGTGTCACACATTCTGTCATCCGTTAGAAAAATTCCTAGGTATTTAAATTTCTGTACCTGCTTGATCTTAGTATTCCCGGTCTGTAATTGGCATTTTGGGTTTCTCTTTTTACTAAGCGGATGTGCGTTGTGATATTGACTCGGAACGACAGATTGGAGAGCCGAGTTCGAATTCTAGTTGAATTCCTTGCATTCACTTACGCACAAACACTCTTAGAAAAGGTATTAATCCGTTTCTTCCCTCTAGTTATGGATTAAATAATAAGACAGATATAGCCTTGGCTAGCAACCAGTCTACCGCAAAACGCAATGGCAACCTACTGCGGGATAATCTTCTGCCCAGTCAGTCATATCTCTTTCGAGACATGATTGACTCTAAGGGTGCATCACTGAACTGACTGACCTTTTTGCATTCAGTTTTCTTGTAGTTTATATGTAGTCCTTTGTGTCAGCTTTCGTTTGCTACCTTTTGTAATCGGTTTTCTAATTTTCTTTTTGTGTCTGCTATTAGAATTGTATCATTTGCATATCTTATATAGTTTAGATTGTGGCCGTTAATGACGAATCATGGCAGGACTTCTAAAGCTCTCAAAAATATCTGGCTGTATCTTCTTTTTCTATGCACCCTGTCCCTTCAGGAAGTAGGCGTCATAGTTCTCCACGTTTCCCTATCCCTTGTGACTCTTACTATGTTTGCTCCTGTTACACCTCGCATCCCCCATTCCGTCATCCACCTGATCAGGCTCTGAAAATAGGCTATCCGCTGCCTTCCGCTTTCTGTTTTTCCTTCTATCCGGCCTGTCAGTATCAGGTTCTCCAAGCTCTCCTTCCTTATTGCCTGTCCTAGGAACTTCAGTTGTCTCTTCTTAATGCTCAGTATTAATATCCTTTTTGCTGCCATTCTTTCCAACACCTCGTCGTTGCTTGCATGCTCAGTCCACGATATCCGTAGCATCCTTCTGTAGAACCACATTTCCGTTGCCTCCAATTTTGTCCTGATTTTCGATGATATTGTCCAGCATTCACTGCCGTATTGAAGAACTGACATCACATAGCAATCCAGCACTCTTTTCTTTGTTTCTATTGAAATTTTCCTGTGTGTTAGTACTTTACTCAGCTTCTGGAACGCGTCCTTTGCCATGCCAATTCGCCTTCGGATCTCTGTGTCGCACTTTCCCTCTCCTGTTGTTTGAATATATCTGGTGATATATCTTGTTTTACACCCCTTTTTATATTTGTCTATCTACTGGACTCGTTTCCTGTCCGTATGGAGGCAGTTTGCTGCCAATATATGTTCCTGGTTACTCTAATGTCTTTCCTGAATATCTCAATGTTGCCAATAATCTTTATTTAATTTTTGTATAGCGAATTTTAGACAATACGTATGTGCGCGTTTCAGCACGCGTACATATTGTGCTGTTATTTTCAACGATTACTTTCTTTTCCACGGGCTAATGCTAGTTATGAAAGCTTAAGTGATAAATGCTTCCTATATTTTGCTATTTCTTAGCAAGCAATTTCGCTGGTATTAGTTTCATCAATAGCCAGCCGGCAAGTGCGTCTAGGGGTGTGTGCATGTTTGTGTGCGTGCGTCAATGAGATTGTTTGCTTATCTGTGAGAAGACTGACACATATTGGGCACGATAATAACCCTACTGCACCTACAAGTCTCTTCTCGGTCTTTTTGTGACAAGAGATTCGTTTTGATGGTATGACTCAAAAAAAAAAAAAAAAAAAAAAGAAAAGTAAAAGAAAAAGAAAAAGAAAAAGAAAAAAACAAGCACCTAAAAGAAAATATAGTTCGATTGAGTTTCAGATGCTTGATGACTGAACGATAGTGTTTGATATTGGAAATAAAGACATAGTCCAAAGAGATGAAAGCTCTTGGTCCGTCGGGAGGGCTGGATGGGTGTGATGTAAGGAAGGGATGATGAGATGAGGATGATGATGATGATAATGATATGGATAAAAAATGATAAGAATACCGTTAAGACGTTTCCTAAGGAAGAGGAAAATGTTGAAGGATAAAGACTAAATAAGAATTAGAAAAAATGAGTTGTGAAAAAACGAAGAAGAAGAAGAAGGTAATTGAATGTAAATAAGTAGATCAAGATGATGATGATGATGAAGAACTTTGAAATGAAGAAGAAGAAGAAAAAGAAGAAAACGAAGAAGAAAATTGATTATTATTATTATGATGATGATGAAAAAGGAACAACAATATCAAATCAACAATGAAGAAATATTTGTTGGTTGTGGTACAAGTGGAATGAATTTTTATATTAGTGAAGAAGAAGGAAAAAGATGATGATGATGATGATGATAAAGAAGAAAAAGAAGAAGAAAAAAGATAATTGAATGTGAATAAGTAGATCAAGCTAATGATGAAGATGAAGAACTCTGAAATGAAGAAGAAGAAGAAGAAAAAGAAGAAAACGAAGAAGAAAATAATAATAATTATTATTATTATGATGATGATGAGAAAGGAACAACAATATCAAATCAAAAATGAAGAAATATTTGTTGGTTGTGGGACAAGTGGAATGAATTTTTATATTAGTGAAGAAGAAGGAAAAAAGATGATGATGATGATGATAAAGAAGAAGAAGAAGAAGAAAAAAGATAATTGAATGTGAATAAGTAGAGCAAGCTAATGATGAAGATAAAGAACTCTGAAATGAAGAAGAAGAAGAAGAAGAAGAAGAAGAAGAAGAAGAAGAAGAAGAAAATGATTATTATTATGATGATGATGATGATGAAAAAGGAACAACAATATCAAATCAACAATGAAGAAATATTTGTTGGTTGTGGTACAAGTGGAATGAATTTTTATATTAGTGAAGAAGAAGGAAAAAGATGATGATGATGATGATGATAAAGAAGAAAAAGAAGAAGAAAAAAGATAATTGAATGTGAATAAGTAGAGCAAGCTAATGATGAAGATGAAGAACTCTGAAATGAAGAAGAAGAAGAAGAAGAAGAAGAAGAAGAAGAAGAAGAAGAAGAAGAAGAACGGATTAATGAATAAAAAGGAAACGGGAAACAGAAGGAGGAAAAATACGGCAAACAGTAGTAAAATAAATATATATGTGGCGAATCAAAAGAAATTTAACGAACAAGGAGACTACAAGAACTCAACGGTACTGGCAACAACACTAAATCAAAAACCGCGTTCAATAAGAATCTTGGTAAATTTGTTGACGATAATGTTGGTGGGATGCTATTGCTTTCTTTCAAAAAATGGCGGCGAAGATTTTTTTTTTTACTGAGTGAAAAAGACGTTGGGGGAATGGAGTTGAGATGTAAAAGAAAGACAAAAAAATATATATAAAAACTAAACAAAGCTGTCTTATTTTGAATTGGAATCGTCTTCTATTCTTACTTTTGAGCTTGGATTGATTAAAGATATCCCAATAGAAAAATGGGAAAGCATATAACAAGGAAGGATAAAGCGACTTACAACTTTGGTTTGAGACACTGTATGGATAACTCAAGTTAAAATGATGGAGAAATTGAGCTGAAGTAAATAAAAAAAAAATGAAACAGAATTAAATTAAATCGGCGCAAACGACGAAAATAAAACTCTAGAGAACAATTCGACTAGTTTCATTTTGTAAAAGCAAATTATGTCTCTTTTAACTAAAAAAAACGGTTTCTCGACTTTCTTTCTTTTAACCTGAACAAAAAAAAATATTAAAGACCATTTTATTTCTACTTTTTTATATTAATTCCTTTATCAACTGCTTAAAAACAACAAGCCATTTGGACATAGAAATAGACTTAAGTGTCGTAATAAAAATAACTCTAGGTCACATGACTTGAAAAAGTCGACATCGCGTGATATAGAAGAAATAACAAAAGACAATTTTAAATAATTCTATAAAGAATCAATGGCTTACACGTTACACGTCATACCCAAGATGACCGTTAGACGAAGGCAAACCGAATGCCCTTCTCAAGTTAGAATAAAGGATCTCTATACTTTTATATTGATTAATACATCTTCAACCCATGTCGACAGAAAGTTATATATTATTAGTTTTTTTTTTTCGTACCTCACTGTCAAAAGCACAGACAGCAAAGCGAATTCGTCATTACTGGCAATCGTTCTTAATGTAGCCTTATAGTACATCAGCGTTTCCTAACCTGGGCGATACCGCCCATCAGTGGGCGATTACAACTGTTGGCTGGGCGATAAGCAACTGAACAGAAAATGGCAGGCGATTGGAAATTTTGAGTGGCAATATAAGATTGTGAGTATTAAAAATGTATTACAATATATGCTAACAGAAAAACAAATTTCAAAGGAGACAGACAGAAAAACCTATATAGAAAAAAGAAGAAGAGGATAAACGACAATAAATGGGTCACATTTTTTTTAATCGTATCACCCCGAGCAAGGCGGTAACGCCAGTGATGTGCAGTGGGCTACGTAATAGTGAAAAGATTGGAAAAGAGAAAGCTGGAAACCACATCCTAAACAGGGAACAAGGGATGAGCCTCTTAACCTGTTCAATAGACGTGGGTGGAGTGTGAACCGGGCGATAGATAGATCCATCTACTCCAATTGAAAAAAAAAAAAAGAAACCAAAGTGAGAAGATTGGAAAAGAGAAAAGCCGGAAACCACATCCTAAACAGGGAACAAGGGATGAGCCCCCTAACCCGTTGAACAGACGTGGGTGAAGTGTAAACCGGGCGATAGATAGATCTATCTACTCCAATTGAAAAAAAAAAGGGAACCAAAGTGAGAATATTGGAAAAGAGAAAAGCCGGAAACCACATCGTAAACAGGGAACAAGGGATGAGCCTTATAGAAAATATATAAATATCCCCGCAAACAAGGAATATTTTGGCACTTTTTATAGTTCTAAGAATGATTATAATGATTTAGATAGTTCTTCAAAGGAAATAACCTTTTATTTCTGATATATATCAGACAAAAGACGACCAAGGAATGCTTGACAAACAATATGGTTTCCGCTTCGCCAGGTCTTACGCTTATGTGCCAATATATTTTGGTTATTCTACGTGATATCACCCTCAATGGGTTATTTGTGGCGCAGTGGATATCTGCTCGGAACGAGAAATCGGAGGGCCGAGTTCAAATTCCAGTTGAATTCCTTGTATTCACTTACGCGCAAATACCCTTGGGAAAGGTATTAATCCCTCTTTCCCCCCAGTTATGGGTTAAATAATAGAACAGATTGGGTTCTATAGCCTTGGTCGGCAACCAGTCTACTGCAGAAAGCAATGGCAACCTACTGCGGGATAATCTTCTGCCCAGTCAGTCAAGTCTCTTTCGAGACATGATCGCCCAAGCGTCTATCACGTATGCCACTTAACTGACTGAATGAGGACAAGATTTTTACAATAGATTGTATGAATAGAACATAAATTCTTTGTAAGAAATAAGCTTTCAGATAAGGCTTCATTGCCGTATTTTTTTAAAGTTATTTTCGTTAAGAGTCAGGTATTTCTTTTTCTTCAAAAATGTATTTCTGGAAGTTTTACTATAAAGGTCTATTTTATACTTTCATAGTGTTTTGACCTTAGTGACTTTTTTTGTTGGGGTAAGTATTTGCTGGGACCCAAACAAATACTACCACACAGGGTTAGGGTGGATCTTGGAACAACAGCAATTAAGAGGTGGTTCCATACTCCTCAGAACCTCCTATTCACAGGACTTGTTGGCGGATACCGTTTATTAGATCAGTGCTAACAGCCAAATATGAAGATGTATAACAGGCTCTTGATAATGATGGCGAACCTCAAGCTGTTTCTCTAGATATCTTGAAAGCATTTTACAGGGTTTGGCATGCTGGCCTTTTGTGTAAACTCCAGAGCTACAGCATTTATAAACGATTGTTTGATTTAATCTAATTGTTCCTATCGAATCGTGAAATGAAGGCTATTTTCAACGGGAAGGCTTCCAGATACTTGCCCACAAATGTATCCCTCAACGCTCTATTCTATGTCATACATTTTTTTGGTCTTCGTCATTGATCTTCCTGATGTTATCAGTCCCCCAGTAGGCATCTATGCAGAGGGCACCACCATTTACTCCAGTTGAGTGAACGATGTGCAAATGAACAGGAAATTGTAGGCAATTAAAAATGTTTTGTGGTGGATATATGATATTGATTGTAAAAGGTATTTTAACATATCTTACCTGAAAAAAATGTTCAAAATAGATATGTTAGGAACCTGTACAAAAATAAAAAAAATAGGAGTTTCAATGAGAATAACAGGACCCCATTCCTAGAAAAGATCTGTTTCCCGAAAACAAAGAATATTTTGGTATTTTCTTTGAGAAGAGTCATAAACATTAAATAATTTTTCATGAAAAATTATTCGCTGAAATTTTATTAGTTGCTTGTAGTGCAGATTTTTAATCTTATAATTATGAAAAAAATCGTTTAAGTTATGTCAGCATTTTCAAAATTAAACGCTTACCGTAAACATCCACTTGGTCATAAAATGAAATTAATATATATATATATATATATATATATATATAAGTTAATCTGATAAGTGCCTTCCGGGATATACACTTAAGCGATCATGTCTCAAAAGAAACATGATTGAATGGGTAGAAGATTTTCCCGCAGGAGGTTGCCATTACTTTCTGCGGTGGACTGGTTGCCAACCCAGACTACAGAACCCAATCTGTACTGCTATTTCAAATCCTGTCAAAGAATGCATATTTTCTAAACGCGATTCCTCGAATATACAAGCCGGGGAATATATATATAAATGTACTGCTTAATAAAAGAAAAACAGAGTATCAGAGTATCCATTCAAATACGTGCATCCGTTAAAAATAATGTTCAAAGAAATATATATATATATATATATATATATATATATATAGACTATTTATGCTCTCACACCCTGAAGGAATGGTAGACTTTGAAAAACAGTAGCAACTCTGGCATATACGCATCGTTCATTCAGCAATGACTCTCAGCTATTGGGCGTGTATAATGATAATATACACGCTAAAAGTCTGCCTCCTTCTACCGAGCGCCCGTAGCTCAGAGGTAGAATCCCCGACTGACGCCAATCCTTGGTAAAAGGCAATCGGCTGTCTAGCTGTGATACAGCGAAACAGATCTGTCTGCGAATGACAATATATATATATATATATATATATATATATGTGTGTGTGTGTGTGTGTGTGTGTGTGTGTGTGTGTGTGTGTGTGTGCAAACAGACATGACAGAATTCAATAGATATCAAGATAAATTTTATTTCTGATTTTCTTTTTAATAACCAAGATAAATTAACATAGATTATTCGATTAAAATTGCAGATAACAATACTGGAACATGCCACGAACCAGAAAAGCATCAGACCAATCCGAATTTCAGCGAGGACATATCGTGGGCTAACATAAAGGTGGTTTTAGTTAAAGAAAAATATCTGAAAATCTTTCAATATCCATTTTTACTGTTAATATAGTGATCGTACAATTAACCAGAGAGGGCAAGAAGTGCACAAAACCTCATCCATGTGTCTTGTCCAAAGAAATGTTGAACTGGATCCACGTTGCAAGGCCTCTGACATAGCAACACGAGTTGATGTCAGTCCCAGAACAGCTGTCATGCATCTTCACAAGCTGGGCTACTATAACAAAGATGCGAGAAGGAAACCACTTCTCCGTCCAGCCAATATCAAACGCAGAAGGTATTGGGCTCATGAGATGGTGGAGAGACCTGTGAAATTTTGGACCACTGTCATTTTCTCTGATGAGTCAAGATTCGCATTATTTTCCGACAGTGGAACAGTATGGGTATGTAGACTCTGTAGTCTAGAGTTTGATTTAAAAAGACTGCAGTTAACGGTGAAACATGGTGGGGTGGCTTTCAGTAATGGTATGAGGTGCAGTTTGGTGTGATGGTCGCTCAGAGCTTGTGGAGTGTGAAGGAAACATCAATTCAGCCAAATATGTTTCTATATTAAAGAAAGGGTTGCCTCCAAAATTCTCAAGTAGTAGAATGAGCAAAGTATGTTATATCGCCGAAGTGGCAGTACGATACCGGATGAAGTGTGTTGAAGTATCTACAGCACCATATCCGTGCTAATGGATATTAAGTACAAGCAAGACAAACAGATAAGACAGAACAACAATAATTAGAAAGAGAGAAGAGGTGAAGTTGTTAGTCACAGAGAGCACAGTCCAATAATAATCATCAATGGCACTTCGAATTCTTGATTGCTATTAATCTTTATTTATGTAGCTATTTAAGGCCACAGATCAGTGCATCTTTGAGAGTGCTGCAGGGGTGTTAGCTGCTCTACAACAACTTGGTATAGATTTTACTGTCATGCCCAGGACCTTCTCTTTTGAGGGATAAGCAGATAGTTCTTTTTGAAGTTCAGTCTTCTAAGCAGTATCCACTTTGATCAAAGGGTAACATGGAAGTAAAGGAATGAATGAGCAGATATTGGTGATCAAGTGGCAACAAAGCTGGAAAGAGTCTATCCATGTGCTGGTCTATATTAACAGTCATACAGTGTTTGGGGAGAGTTCTGGTCAGCCCCTGGCAGCAGTACAATACCAGATGATGTGTGCTTAAATATCTACAGCACAATATCTGTGCTAATGCATATTAAGTACAAACAAGACAAATGCAGATAAGCCAGAATAACAATAATTAGAAAGAGAGGGGAGGTTAAGTTGTTAGAATTGCAAAGAGCACAGTCCAATAATAATAGCCAATGACATTTCAAATACCTGACTGTTGTTAATCTTTATTTATATAGCTATTTCGGTCCACAGACCATTCCGTCTTTGAGAGCGTTATAAAGGTGTCAGCTGCTCTACAACACATCTCCCCTGAAATGTTTCGTCCTCTGGATGAGATGCTTTTTTCTTTTTGGATCGATCTTGATTCTTCTCATAGCTCTCTTTTCTTCACTTTCTTAAGCGACTTTCTTGTATCTCTGACGGCATCGGTACATGTCCTATATTACATGGGTTCTTCACTCCGAATAACTCCGAAGTAGTCTCTTCTATCAAAGGTGTATAAATATTGGGTCTATTGTACTGCTATATTGGTGAATGCATTCCAGACCATGCAGTAATCTCCGATGAGGTTTATCGATGCCATGATGCAGGGTATTGTTACGGCAGTATCGACGGACATGTAACTCCAGTTATTTATGCGTGTATACCATCCTCTACACCAATGTAAGGGGTTTACGTTCCAACTTTTCACATATAGAACTCCATCTTCTTCATTCTAAAACTGACCTCCCGTTCCTGTCTGAAACGGGTATCATTCCCACTGCAGGAGATCCCAAACCCGGACTACTCACCCATTATAACCAAATACGACCACCTAAATCGCCACCTTCACGGGTTCGATACCTATTTCAAAGACGGGCTTAAAAAAAACGATGAATCTAATCTCCCGTATGTGTCTTTCCGCCTGGCACTTATCGACAGTATGACATTCGTCTTTACTTTGTCAGTCAGTTAAGTGCCATACATGATACACTGGGCAGAAGATTATCCCGCAGTAGGTTGCCATTGCTTTCTGGTTGCCGACCAAGGCTATAGAACCCAATCTGTCCTGTTATTTAACCCATAACTGGAGGGAAGAGACGGATTAATACCTTTCCCAAGGGTATTTGCGCGTAAGTGATTACAATGGATTCAACTGGAATTCGAACTTGGCTCCGATTTTTCGTTCCGAGCCGATATCCACTGGACCACAACGGACATCCCCTAATATACCGTTCAATAAAACTTTTTTTTTTAAATATAAGAAGGCAGACTGGAACAGCTTTCAGTCCTACAAGACGGAAACTCATATCACAAACATTATCAGATATGTGTCTATATTTCTGAGATGAAGTAGTACTTACACTATTTACATTATTCGTACTATTGTCCTCATCTTTGTTTCAATTTATACGATATTTCGGCCGTTGTACGCTCTTGCCTTCTTCAAGTTCTAAGATGTTGGAACCGCACTCTTTATTACAATCACATGGCCCAGTGGATATAAACGTTGGTTAGTTCCTGTGACTTGATCCAAAGAATTGTGAGTTCAATACCAGGCTACAGCAGTGATGAACAAGTAACTTTCAGGGTGAGAGGAAGAAAACTCAAGACTACCAGAAGAGGCTCTAAGCAAAGGAATGAAGATCATATACTCCAGTGATTGTAGTAAAGGGTTCGGTTTGAAATTCCTAGCACCTGAAGAAGGCCGAAGCGTACAACGCCCTAAACGTCGTACAAATAGCAACAAAGATGAGGTCAATAGTCCGAATAATGTAAATAGTGTATCTTCAGACATACTGCTTCCAAACTGCTACCATAATCTCGAAATGGATCCTTTCTAGAATGGAGTGATTTATACCCCTGGAAAAAATTCAGCAAAGACTAAACATTCAGCCCTGGTTCACCATTAAATGCACTGCATCCGTAGCTTACTGGAACCACTACTTCAACATCTATTGCATGGAACGGTGTAGTGTGGCTCTTATATCTTTCAGAATTGTCCGCAGTCACTGTGAGAAAATCTAGAAAAAGCAAGCTGTCCAGGCAAGGGTTTCAAAAGAAACAAATTGAATCTTGCAAATACTGAAAAATCCCCAACCAAATGATGAACAGATGCAAAGCGGCTGTACCCACTATTATAAACAGTCCCGAGGTCATATCCTCCTTGACAGACAAGGGGACAACTTTTTGCTTCGATATTAGCTTCAAACTCTACGTTAGATGACAAATGCTTTCTCCTCCTCGACTCTACACATTTCAGTAAAAGAAGTCTGTAGTCATATCAAAAATCTTGAACCCCGCCAAAAAAAAAAAGAAGCTCTACTGTTATAGTGGCTAGTGGATAGGAACAATCAAGCAGTTCTGGTTTCGATCAACCAGATCCACTGCTGACGTCCAAACTACAATTACGAACAGAATTAGTGAGACTCTTGATGACACACATGCCGCATAGTGAGGCACAAAGATTTCTTACACCAGATTTACAGATATGGAATCATTGGAAGAGTTTTCTTTATTATAATATTCTTTCTAACAGCGAGCAGGCGTCTCCAAAGCGTCACTTCTCGGACCGACCCTCTTTCTAAATTACACAAATAATTTACCTAAGAATATCAGTCACTCAGTTAAGTGCGATACGTGATACACGCTTGGGCGATCATGTCTCTTTCAAGACATGTCTGACTGGGCAGAAGATTATCTCAGAGTAGGTTGTCATTACTTTTTGAGGTAGACTGGGTGCCAACCAAGGCTATAGAAACTGGTTGCCAGCCAAGGCTATAGAACCTAATCTGTCCTGTTATTTAACCCATGGAGGGAAGAAACGGAATAATACCTCCCCAAAGGGTATTTGCGCGTAACTGGATGCAAGTAATTAAACTTGAAATCGAACTCCACTCCCTGATTTCTCCTCTAAAGCCGATATCTACAGCATGACAACGTATCTTACCAAAGAATATACACCGATCATTTATAAACATTTATGCCGATAATACGACTTATACGGGCCCACATCCCAAAATTTCGACGATTAGAGACAAGCAGCCGATATCTCTTCCGAACTAACACTAATATTGCAGTGGGGGCGGGGTGGAAACTGGTTGGTTACATTCAATGCCTTCAAAACCAAACTGGTAACATTCCATCACAACCGATCAGACCCTGAACTACCACCAGTCACAATGAACGTATGTTTCGAGGAGGCTCCTTGCTTTGAGAAGATACTGGGCCCCAGATCCCCACCTGACCTCAAGTGAAATTCCTATATACGATCCATTGCTAAAGATGCAGGTAAAATGTTCCCTATAAAATGCTCTCTCAGGTACGTATCTGACTCTTCAGGCTATCCTCTACCAGATTCAGCCGAACATATCAGAGCAAGAGCACCCCAGAGCTCACTTTCCAGTCCTGATAGAATTCAAAAGTATCTCCGAGTCTTTATTGAGGGTCCACTCATCAGGAGATATCACCAAGTTCTGTCGATTTTATTCGTTTTCGTTATATTAAGTTAAAAATATATATATGCGTTTTTTTTATTGGCGTTAAGTTGATTTTTCTTCGATTTGCGCATGTGCGTATATATATATATGTGTGTGTGTACGTGTGTATGCGTGCCTGTGTATGCCTGTACGTATGCGTATGTGCACATATATAGGGTATCGTGATTGTTATTTTTTTTACTTTTCATGTTTTCATATATGCTGTCACTGTTTCATTACGCCATCTGTCGGCTCTGAGTACCAAAGGATGATGTAACAATGTTATATCCAGTATCAGAAACGGACTTTTATTTAGGCTAAGCTTCCGAAAATATAAGCGTATTCTGTTTTTTATTCATTTATTTTTTGTTTAGATAATTATTTTTAGTATTACTGTTTAAATGGCAAAGTAAAAGTGAACATATATGGAAAAATAGAAAGTTACAAATATAGAAAGTTATGAAGAGCCATGACCGGACGCATCCTGGAGGGATGTGGCACATGAAAGAAAACAAAATTTCAAATATAGGAAGTTATGGAGAGCCATGACTGGACGCATCCTGAAGGGATGTGGCACATAAAAGAAAACAAACTTTCAAATTTGATTACGTGACGAGACAAAATAGATAAATCAGTGCCATAAATGAAAGCAGAAATAATCAACGAATCTGTGATCGAATCTGTCAGATAAGCGTCCGACAAAAATGCGTCGATTACTTCGACTTAATCTAATCACGTTTGTGTTAGTTTAGTTGTAATTCCGCCGGAATTAATTTGTGTTAAATCGAAAAGATCATTTGATCTGCATTCGTCTATTGGCCATCCTGGATTTCATCGTAAACCACTGCTTCTTTACAGCCCACCCGGAATAAATGCAAAAGGAAAAAAAAAAAAAAAAGAAAGAAAGGATAACACTGAGATGCTAATCTGTTTCATCAGTCAATTGTCATACGTGATACACGCTTGGGCGATCATGTCTCGAAAGAGACATTAGTGACTGGGCAGAAGATTATCCCGCAGTAGGTTGCCATTATTTTCTGCAGTAGATTGGTTGCCAGCCAAAGCTATAGAACACAATCTATCCCATTATTTAATCCATAACTGGAAGGAATAGACGGATTAATACCTTTCCCAAGGGTATTTGCACGTAAGTGAATGCAATGAATTCAGCTAGAATTCGAACACGGCTCCCCGATTTCTCGTTCCGAGCCGATATCTAATGCACCACAACGCACATCCTCACACATTAAAAATAACTGACTAAACTATCTGGTTCATTTTCATCTTATTTATATTTTAAACTAAAGCCACCTTGAGATAATGAATTCCACTTGTTAATGTCACAAGAATGGTGACGGAATGAAAACTCTTTCGAATGTACAACGTTTTACTCAATTTGAACACGTCTTTAGCTAAAGAAAGGTAAAATCTACAGATATATTATCATTTCTTTTCTCTAAATTTATGTCGACATCTAAACTGCCCACACCACCCACGAATATTGCAGTGAGAAGAGTGGCTAGACATCAAGTAGGATTAAGAACAAGAACTGTCAAACGGTGGTTGAATACACTCCCGATCAAAAATTTAAGACCACTTAAAAATCTTTAAAAATATTTATTTTTTTTACAGATAGATTTTAAACTCCTCCCACTTAAGGTTACCAATACTACAATCTAAAAGGTTATGGAAACAAAAAGCTACATTCCAAACATTTTATTTAGAAATTTACATTTTTATAAAATGAGGCGATTTACACATGATCAAAATTATAAGACCAGGGGTATAAATGTTAGATCTATGGTAATTCCAATGTTTTTAGTTCACTTAGAGATTAGCAATGACTGCATAAAGGTGTTGCCATGCCTAAAGCAAGCAAACTTACCAAAGTTGCGCGTTCTCGAATTCTAGAATTCCATAAGCAAGGTTTGTCGCAGAGGGCGATCGCAGCTAAGGTAAATCGCAGTAAAACTGTGATTTGCAACTTTCTAAAGAACAGTGAGAATTATGGAAAAGCAAAATCCTCTGGTAGGCCCCAAAAATTTCTCCTGCATTGAGTAGGAGAATAAGACGGGTTGTTATGAAAGACGAGGGACTTTCTTCTAGTCAAATTAAGGCAGTCACAGAAGCTGATTGCAGTCCCGTAAACCATCAGACGACACTTACGACAAAAAGGCATGGTAAATAAAAAGCGTAAACAAATTCCTCGGCTGCTTCCACGTCACAAGGTGCACGCTTAAAGTTCGGTCGTAAATCCCAAACATGGGACGTTGAGAAGTGGAAGAAAGTCCTGTTTTTTGATGAGAAAAAATTTAATCTCGATGGTCCTGATGGCTTCCAACGATATTGGCATAACAAAAACATGCCTCCTGAAATTTTCTCCACCCGTCATAGTTGTGGAGGGTCCCTAATGGTATGGGGTGACTTTTTTTTTACAGAGGGACGATGGAGCTCCAGGTGGTGCAGTGTCGTCAGACAGTAACTTGTTATGTTAGCATGCTACAAAAAGCATCATTGATGATGGAGGGCCATCGTTTGTGTGGAGATGGATGGTTATTCCAACAGGATAATGCTGAAATCCACGCTGCAAGACGGACCTTGACCTTTCTACAAGAAAATGGTGTCCATCTCTTGGGACATCCTGCATGCTCACCAGACTTGAACCCAATTGAAAATGTTTGAGGATGGATGACAAGAGATGTTTATCGAAATGGCAAACAATATTAAACAAAAATTTAACTTCGTGAAGCCATCTTCAGAAGCTGGAGCAACATCCCCCACACCTTAATGGAAACGCTTATTTCTAGCATGTCCGACAGAATTTTTGAAGTCATCAAAAGCAGTGGAGGTAGAACTCGTTATTCAATTTGGTTGTTGAATGTTTTCATACACTTTTTGTACAATTTCATAGAATTTTTGTCTCTGGTCTTATAATTTTCATCATGTGTAAATCGCCTCGTTTTATAAAAATGTAAATTTCTAAATAAAATGTTTGGAATGTAGCTTTTTGTTTCCATAACCTTTTAGATTGTAGTATTGGTAACCTTAAGTGGGAGGAGTTTAAAATCTACCCGTAAAAAAAATAAAGATTTTTAAAGATTTTTAAGTGGTCTTAAATTTTTGATCGGGAGTGTATTTAGTACTGTCAAAGGCTTCCTAGGCACAAAGAGACTGACTGGTCTACATAGCCATGTCTGCAGCCAGTGGAGTAATGGCACTACGTTGACGGGAAGAAAGCTTCCAAGACAGGAGTCAGTGGAAAGGTTTCAGGGTTTCTACGACCAAATCAACGGCGACAAATAATTAACAAAAACGAGTCTTTTAGTTAAAGGATACCCGCCTGTGCTTTAACTTGGAGAGAGTAGGGCTCTACCAGGTATGCTTGCTGAAGACAAGCTACGAATAAATAAATATTCTCTCAGGGAAGGAAGTAGACAGATGCCCGACTTCGCAGCGACCCTACGACCATATACGGTCATGAAACTACTACTGCTACTGATGATGATGATTTCTTCAAATATTTACGCAATATTTTCATAATAATATTTTTTAATATTCTGCACAAACCCTGGTCTTTGCTGGAACCAGCTACACTTTCTGACCGAGAAGCATACATAAAGATATTAAAAAGCGAGAGTGAAGAAAAGAGAAGAAAGTGTGAAGAACTTGCAAGGAATCCAGAGATTCACAAAAAAAAAAAAAAAAAAAAAAAAAAAAAAAAACAGCTGAAAGGTATAAAATAAATAAACATCAGTTATATGCCATACGTGATACACGCTTTGGCAATCATGTCTTGAAAGAGACATGATTGAAAGGGCAAAATATTTTCCCGCAGTAGGCTGCCATTGCTTTTTGCAGTAGACTGGTTGCTAACCAAGGCTATAAAACTCAATCTGTCCTATTATTTAACACATAGCTTGAGGGTGGAGAGACGGATTAATATCTTTCCCAATGGTATTTACGCGTAATTGAATGCAACGAATTTCAACTGGTATTCGAATTAAGCTCTTCGATTTCACGGTCTCGGACGATATCCACTGCACTAAAATAGAGCAGTGCTGTCACATTTTGGCAGGACCTACCCGGTTCTCACTTTCCAAATCTCGTCAAAGTCTAAAAACCACCCCTTTCCCTTGTGGGTGAAAAATGATTTCCCACCCTGCAATAACTCTCACACAGACTGGATGTTGCCAACCTCACACTGCTCTATCGCTCAGATGAAAAAAATCCTTAGTTCCACCAGTTCTAACCTTCACGGCTAGAACACGACATGCTACACACATTGTAATGAACCACCTTCAGTCCATCCATATTCCATTGGTGAGAAGTGAGTTCCACTCGGGCAGCTTCTTTCCGTGAATCACTATTTTGTGGAATTGATTCCCAAGAGGATGTTTCCCCGATGCCTACAATTATAGCCTCTACTCGGATTAACCTTTATCTTCCACATAAACTATTCAACTGTCCACATAAACTCTGCCTCTTACTCTGTAATTATCATTCTGAAATGGCTCTCATGCCTTGTACAGGGTGAATACCACTGTAAAAATAAAAGCCTGTGAGCCTTGTAAAAAGTGAGCAAGATCTGTGTGACCTTTCTTAGCTTTTACTCTTATTAATTTTTTAATTATTTAATATTACTACGTTAATCTAAACTGATTTTATGATATCGTAAAATCACTAAAGGGCGATAACAAAATACATTGATATATGCGACGGTTGCTACTGCTGTTGTTACTATCGTATCAAAGAACAAACGAAAGCAAACTTGACCATTAAATACTACAATAATGCCCTGAGATACGAGTTTTCGATGTACGAGAGTTTCGAGAAAGCAGCTAGTTTTAAATACTACAATAATGCCCTGAGATACGAGTTTTCGATGTACGAGAATTTCGAGAAAGCAGCTAGTTTTAAATACTAGAATAATGCCCTGAGATACGAGTTTTCGATGTACGAGAATTTCGATAAAGCAGCTAGTTTTAGCTTAACATCTGTTAATTGGCACAGTGAGCGACAAGCTTTGACTGTGTTGAGTATTTTGCAGCTATTTTCATTGAACGGATCGGAAAAATTCTATTAGTTTCAATGGGAAAAATTGTTACGAATTCGATCTTGGAATCAATTAAACTCGTATCTCAAGGCATTAATACACACACAGAAACACATCTACACACATATATATATATATGTTCGAATACGTACATTTCCCGTTTATCTCATTTTGTTTTGTTTAATTATTTTACTTTGTTTTGCAAAAGTAAATATTTAGGGCAACAGAAGTCCTCCTTGGGTTTGAAAGTCGCACCTGCCAAAGTCTAAGTGTACCAAGGCAAGCTCACTTATATACCTGAGGACAAAAAAGCAATTAGGAGAAGTGGGGTGAAGAAGGTTATTGCCCCTATTTGCGTTAGTATCAGAAGTTTAGTCATTAGCCTGGGGGCAGAGAGAAAGAAGTTACTTGTTTTATGTGAAAGATAGAGAAAGAGAGAGAGAGAGAGAGAGAGAAGGATATAGGGAGGGAGAGGGAGAGAGAGAGAGAGAGAAAAAAGTTTAGAATTAAAATATAATTACTCCTGTTACAGACAAAAGTTTGAAATTGACTTTTATTCTGGAAGTTCTTCAGAGCAGGGTAACCCAAGGGACAAATGGAGGATTAAGGATGAACACGATAACTACATTCTTGTGAAAATTAGCTGAAACAAAACAAATAATGTCTTCCTATGATCTTTTATACTTTCCCTGATCCCGTATACGTCGTCTCTTCGCGTTATTTTCTCTCTTGCGATTAAGTTCCTGGGCTTAAGAAATCTATCTTCCTGATTGTTTTAAGAGAAATGTTTTATAAATTTCAACCAACAGTATCAGTGAATCTGTAGTGGATAAGAAATTAAGAATTTAAATCAACACTCTTCTTCATTTTTAGAAAAATTCTCAATGTACGTGTAAAAACCTGGTTTTTTGCAAACAGAAAAAAGATTGACCATGTGCTTAAAGAAAATGTCGAAACCAGATTTCGCAAGTAGGTGTTCAATTGATTTTTGACCAATGAGAGCGACTTGCGAGACTTGAAGACTTCGCGAGTCAGTGCGAAATTCTAAAAGAACTATATAAATTACCTCGGCGTCAGTCAAGTCAGTCAGGGATGGAAGCAGCGAGAAAGACAACACTAAAATGTAACTTCAACTTTAAGTCAACCCGGAGATAAGGTCAGGTCGCACCTTGTTCTCTTTCTCCTTATTTCTCGTGTACTAATTCCTTTTACTTCTTCTCCATCCAAAGACATTCCTACTGAATACATACATACATACATACATACGCATATACTATTTCAACAATTACTACAACGAATATTTTATACAAATCTTGATACCCATAACTTTATCATTGAACACGAAATTTACCCTTAACTTCTTAATATTGTTTCGAATTGCATATTAACTTCTTCAACTTGTGTTATACTTTTCATTAATAAATTTCTATTTTAAAATGCAAAATGTATATTTTATTATTACACTATTAAACACAATTCCACAAATTCCAACCTGCCGATAACCATCTGATAACGAAAATAACCTTCTGATAATTCTGATGATGAATAATCTGGATTACACTTGTAAGCTGTAGGGAGTTCGGTTATGTATGACACAAGGCCGAATCAAAGAAACATTAACCAGCTTCTTTACGGCTACAAATCCAGTTAATGTTCGACACCATACTATTAACATCAGTCAGTCTAGGCCACTTGACTTATAAATCCAGTCAACCTATGACAGTCAGTCAGTTAAGTGCCATACGTGATACACGCTTGAGCGATCATGTCTCGAAAGAGACATGACTGACTGGGCAGAAGATTATCCCGCAGTAGGTTGCCATTGCTTTCTGCGGTAGACTGGTTGCCGACTAAGGCTATAGAACCCAATCTGTCCTGTTATTTAACCCATAACTGGAGGGAAGAGATGGACTAATACCTTTCCCAAGGGTATTTGTGTGTAAGTGAAGGCAATGAATTCAGCTGGAATTCGAACTCGGCTCGCCGATCTCTCGCTCCGAGCCGATATCCACTGGACCACAACGCACATCTCAACGCACATCCTACGACAGTACACTTGCAAATCAAGTCAATGTATGTCACCACATTCCTAAATCCACTCAGTCTACACTTGCAAACCGGCTTAGTCCAAGGCACTACGGTACTAGCCATAAGGTCACAAAAAGATTCTTGCTTGATGTTCTTTCTTTGTTCCTATGGAATGTAATTTTAGTTGAAGGCGGATTCGTCATCAGCAGGAAAAAAAAACATTTGAACCACAAGTGCATTTATATAGGACGTGTCAAAAGTGTGAAAACAATAGTTCATCTCACAAACTGGAAGAACTTCTTGATATTTTTTTCTCTCTCAATTCCTCATGGAATGTCAAAATCCGGTCAGCTGAGGCGGATGGCGATTTGAATTCTGTGAGTGTCAACTCCGGCGATCGCAGATGACGACATGATTGATCGATGCTTGCACCCGGACTGTCACGTATTTAAATGAAACAGCATTAAGATAGCCATCACTATACTCCGTGAATTCCATCTCAAAAAGGGATTGTTGTCGAAGTTAAATTTTTACGGATTTCTCATAATTTATTTATTTTTATGATAATTGCTTAAAAAAAGGGAAGGATAAAGAAAAAACACATTACTGGAAAATTTCCTTGAATTTGTAGCCATTTTTGCTGTTGGGAAAATAATTCTCTCACTTATACAGATGCTTATTAAGTTATTGGTTACATTTGTCATGTATTTTATACAAATTGATCTATAACATTTATAACTAAAGTGGATGAACTAATATATATACACTACCGGCCATAATTATTAGGCCACCCCAGTGTTTTAACAAAAAATGATGCTGTTGCCCTAGTTATCTCCAAAGCATTTGACAGAGTTTGGCATGTTGGCCTTCTATGCGAGCTACATGGCTATGGTATGATTAGATGATTGTTTGCTCTAATCCAGTCGTTCTTTTAAAATCGCGTAATGAATGTAGTATCGAACAGACATGCTTCCAGATACTATCATACGAACGTATCATACCTCAAAGCTTTATTCAAAGAACGTATCATACCTCAAAGCTTTATTCTAGGTCTTTTTTATCTTCATCAGCGATCCCCCTGATTTAATCAGCTCGAGCTTCGCCGTTATAATCGAAAGCTTTGTATATATGCTCGGTAATGGTCGTTAGCATATCAGTTGTAGACCTGGTGAAGCGGAAACCATACTGTTTGTCAGAAAAGAGACTGTGGGTTGTGATATGTTGAACCACTTCAGCATTGATAATAGCCTCGAACTCTTTGCTTAAAATCGGCAGTGAGGCTGATAAGGCGATAATTAGAGGGGTTCTATGGTTTGCTAGAATTCTTAAATACAGGAACCACAGAGGTGGACATCCAGCAAGTAGGAAAATAGGAAGCAGAGAGGTAGTAGTTGGAGAGGACAGAGGAAAGTTCATGGGCAAATTACTTTAGGACAATAATTTGGATTCCGTCACCTCCGCTCCTTTTAAGGGCTCAAGTTTTGATATTATGTTAGAGACCAACGAGGGGTTAACGTGAATGTCACTCAGTTGAGCCTCAGTTCTATGTGGGTAGTCGATTGCGGACACCCCAGACGAATCAAATATCGAGTTGGTGGAGAATCTGTGAGCAAAGCACTTGTCTTTGTCCGCTGAAGATGTGAGGACCTGAAATTTATTGATTAAAAGGGGACTGAGAACTTGCTGTCGTTTAATACACTTTTACAGAGCTGCCAGTAGTTTTAGAGACGAACTTGCGGGTTCGTGACGAACTTGCGGGTTCGTGACGAACTTGCAGGTTTGTTATACGCTGCTGCATTCTGTTAGCAAACAGTTTAGCATCAAGCAGCTTCTTGCACTCATTACGAGCAGAGACAAAAAGGCGCCTATTATGGTTAGACGCGTGCCTCCGATAAGACCAGAAAAAGTGTGATTCCTGTGGGGGATAGCGGCCGAGCAAGCGGAGGAGAAACAGAGGGATAAATGGGGATTAAGTCGTAACTTTCTGGCTGGGATGAAAGCATTGATGCCAGCTTTAATCCAAGAGGAGACCTCGGATGCACAGTCTTCAACGGTAAGTATACAACTGCATTAAAAAGTGTGTTCAATATATATATAATATAGAGCTTTAAAATATTTTAATTTGGAAGCCAGTTTAATACGCTGTCATGGTTTCAGCCTTTCGGTATCTTCAAGCGTTTTATATCAACTAATTCTCCAGTATTTTATTTCACACGTACAACAGGGATTTTTAGAACACAATATTGGAAGTTTAGAATAACTGCAATTTTAAATTTTAAATTTTAAATGTTAAATTAGGGAAGGCATTTTTTTTAGAATTGTAAACACTTTTATCCGAGTTTGTATGTTCCTAAAATATTTTTTCTTATCTGGTTACATCCGGACATAGTTTTGGATCTTTCATTTAGTAATATTTTTTTCTTTTTGGCAGTCCTGGGCATGACAGTAAACTGCATCTGGCAGCAAGGCCTCTGATTGGGAGGTTGTGAGAAGCATGCAACCACTTCTTAATTGCTGTTGTTCTCAGGTCCACCCTGACCCAGAGTGGTAGCATCTGTTTGGGTCTCAGCTATGAGCAAATAGTTAACCCAAAACTAGGGTCCAAACACTATGAAAGTATAGAATACACTTTTATAGAAATATATATAAATAAATAGGCTTTTATAGAAAAATATACATTTTTGAAGAAAAAATTATTGCCATAACACATTTTTGAAGGAAAAAAATATTCCCAGCAAAACATTTTTAATACAAAACTAGAAGACATTTTCAGTTTTCTAAAATAAAAAAAGAATAAAAACAAAATTTTTCATTCAAATCTGACTAAATAAACCCCATTAGAACCAAACATTTAAAAAATACCTTAAAATACCATATTTTTGGCATTAAATAACCTACAGAGGTTGATATACCGTTAAACAAAACTCAAACTCAAACTCTTTCTGGCAACAATATTATGGCAAGCTTTATTTCTTGGCTCAATCTGCACGCATCAACAGTTGTAAGATTAGGCTTTCTTTAATATGCTTCTTGTTATATCAGATTCTTGTCTTTTTTTTTCTTTCAAATTTCCACGCATGGTTAGCCAGTTTGGTACAGTTTTTAAAGTTTTTTTTTTACAATCGTTTCACCCCGAGCAAGGCATTCCACTGCCACTATTGCGCAGGGGGTTACATAGCGGGGAAAGTGATGAGAAAGGATGGCTAGATATAGGAAATGTTAGAAGGCGGGTAATGATACCGAGAATGAGGGTTGGGTAGCTAGTGAGAGTGTTGGGAGAATAGATGCAAGTTAGTGTGATAGGAGATCTAGTTGGAATGTCGATTTGTGATTATACGATTGATATCCAAAAAAATTATTGAGTAGATCCTAAGTATGTTTATTCTTTGTCTATCTGTGTAGCCTGCACTTCAGCTCGGTATATACCTCCTTCTGTTTTAAATATACCATATATATATATATATATATATATATATATATATATATATATATATCACCTTTCTGATCAGAGAACAATTAAACAACATTTCTCAGAAAAACATAAACATGTAGGTAATATCAGACAGATTTTAGTCAACAATACAATAATCCTTACTCATACACACAGTAAAAAGAACCTTCAGATATTGGAGGCCATCTACATTAAATCCAAACAACCGACACTTAATAAAATCATGTTTAAATCTGGCCATAACACATTACATTACATTTGAATACATGGTTCTGTTGTCATTTAACGCTATCAAGCGGTGTGACGTCATAGAACCTCATTGCAAATTTGCGAACTGTGTTTGTTATTTTTGGTAATTATTGCCGTTGCCTAGCGGAGTTTTATGTCAACACAAAATAAAATCGTCGCTGACGGTGGATGTTATTGTGTTACCGTTTTAATAACCTCTCTGAAAATGGCACATGTGAGCCGAAAGCTTAGAACCAACTTAATAAAAAATTATCCAAATTTTGGAGAATGTTTGTCTTTATTTCTAACTGAAATTCAAGCCAAAATACGACGTTTCGAACGGCTCATGATTAAACACGATAAACATTCATTGTCTTTTATATTTAACAGTATATGTTTAGAAAATTATTTGCTGCCTCGATACATTAAATGTATATATATATATATATATATATATTAAATCCCAAAAAAGAATGAATAAATAAATAAAATCCCAAAAGCCAGAGGCTATTTATATTAATTTTATTAATATTAAAAATGATCAAGGTGAAGGGCTCGATGAAAAATAGTCTTATCTATTTACAGAGACAAATATGTATAGTATGTCAAAAAATTCCGAATTTACATTCATTAAATAGCTATTTCAGTTAGAAAATTCTCACTTCTTACGTAACGATCAAATATTTTTATATTGTTCATTAAGAAGCGAGAATTTTGTCGCGGAAATACCCATTTAACGAATGTAAGTTCGTATTTTTTTACATACTATATATATATATATATATATATATATATATATATATGTCAGATTAAATAAACTGCAAACATTGCGTCTGCTTATTTTTAATAAAATCCGTTCATAATCGCGGATAATCTTATTATGATTAAAAGATCTAAAAATTGAGCTGTAACGTTGACAGATGATTTTATTGTTCATTTCTCGATGTTCCCAAGTACTTTCAATTCGCTTCCGAAATCATCTTTAGGGTTTGAGTTGTAGTAACAAAAAATAATCGCAAAACTGTGTTGCTATACATAACTGTAAATTTTCTTCCTGGTTCAAATATAACGGTTGACACATCCAAAATGGAATTTATGTTGTAATGACATGAACATACACGTGTTAATGCATGAAAAAACTGTTCTTTTAATAAACATTTTAGAACATTTTTAGAAATCTTCAACATTATTTTTATCTACATTCACAAAAAAAAAAAAGATTAAAAATAATTGTCGATAACAAAACTATCCTTCACCAAGAAAACAACAAACCAAACTACAGATCCTCGAGGCAATACTCCTGAAAAAACTTAAGCCGTCAATTTAGAGAATCAGCTATGAATACTGAAGATCATCTCGGAAAGAGATTAAAAGTACTTGGGAATATTGAGAAATGAATAATAAAATTATCTGTCAAAGTAACAGCTCAATTTTTCATCTTTCAGTTATAATACGCGAAAGATTATCAGTGAGTATGAATGGATTTGATTAAAAATAAGCAGACACAATGTTTGCAATTTATTTAATCTGATATGTTTAAAAGAAAATTTGTTGCCGAAATACACAAATTTTAAATTTTATTTTATGTGTGTGTGTATATATATATAAGTATGTACCCGTGATATTAACCACTTTTATCCACAAAGAATGTAATATAAAACTATATATGTATCATATTATATATATGTGTGTGTGTGTGTGAAAGAGAGAGAGAGAGAGAGAGAGAGAGAGGAGAGAGAGAATGAGGAAGAGATCCAGAAAGAAGATTTTTTGGTTGGTTTTGTGGGTTTTTGTTTAGCGGTATATCAATCTCTTTGGGTTATTTAATGCTGAAATCTGTGGTACAAGTCTTACTAATTAATGGGGGATAAGAATGAATTCATACTTTTCCCTTTGGTATTTACGTCTAACGCATATAACGAAACCCAAATCAAATTGGAAGTCGTCTCTCCGATTTATAAATCCAAGCTATTATGCCATTATGCACTTACAGCACCTGGTATTACAAAGCGGTCACCCATCTAAGTACTGGCCAGACTCGACATTGCTTAACTTTAGTGATTGTACGGGAATCGTCGTTTCAATGTGATGTGGCCGTAATCCCCATGCGAGAAAGAGGAAGAGAGAGAGAATGTGGAAGAGAGAGAGGGGGAGGGATAGGGCGAGAGAAAGGGAGGGAGAGAGACAGGAAGAGAGAAAGGGAAAGTCCGAGGGGGCGGGAAAGTGAGAGTCATATGAAGAAACTGCTAAACAGAAAATAACTGTTTAAATTGCATTTTTTTTTTTTCATTTTTACATCTTTCATTCCTTCAAGCAAATACATATCCACTTCGCCATTTTTCTAATCAATGCTCTGAATAATTAGTTATAAGGCCATGGAGAAAAATCCTTCAAGGAAAAAAAAAATGCCAGGATGCTAATCCATAATTTATTGTGCAACCCTCCACATTTAATAGCGGGAAATTGCCACTGACAAGATTCAAGTTTACCAACGCAAACACGAAAAAGTCAAACGGAAGAGACGGCCAATAAAACAATAGATGTTACGAGTGGACAGATGGCGGTGACTTCCAGGTTAAATTCTTGGCGTATTCTCCGAAAGGAACAGGGTTTTGCAGAGAGTTCACCGGAAAGCTGAAGAGGAAACTGAGTTAGGAAGGTCAAGAAAGGGGCAACGGATCCCGGATGTAGAAATTCGCTTGAATTATGATTTGAGTTCAAGGTGTTGAAACGGAGTTGACATTTTTTTTGTTGGGGGAGGTACAAGCTTTGTTTTCGCTAGTATGTTGTTTTTTTATTTATTTATTTATTTATTTCTGGTTTCATTCATGGGTTAAAAACTATTCCCAGCGAAAACAGATGATTTTGAGTGGAAAACAGATATTTTCATTTTGCAATTATCGCCATCATTATCTTCTACTTCGATTAAGATATGATATAATTTCTGAAGGAGAGCTGGATATGGAAACAAAAAACGACATGAGTTAAAGCAGAATCTTGCGATTATGAAGAGAAAAGAAATCAAGGAGGGAAAAGCGAAAGAAAGAAAGAAAGAAAGAAGAGGTAAGAATTGATAAACTAAATAAACGACTTAAGAAAGAAAGAAAAAAAGGAAAGAGAAGCTCAGAGTCGTTAAACGAAATAAACGGCTTAAAAAAGAAAGAAAGAAAGAAAGAAAAAAAGAGGAGCTCAGAGTTGATAAACGAAATAAACGGCTTAGAAAGGAAATAAATAAATAAACAAAAATAAAAAAGAAGGAAAGAAAGAAAGAGGAGGTAAGAGTCGATAAACGAAATAAACGGCTTAGAAAAGAAAGAAAGAAAGAAAGAAAGAAGCTGGAAGACGTGAGTAAAGAAAGAAAGAAAGAAAGAAAGAAAGAAAGAAAAAGGAGAAATAGCCAACGACAAAAAGAAACAAAGTGAGTAAACAAAGTGAAATCTAGTATAATATTAATTAATTTATAAATATATAAATTTTTTGCGGTATTTTAAACTAAAATTAAGGAAGATATTTATAAGAACAGATGAATTAAAACAAAAACTTTAATAAAAAGAATTACAGTTCGAAAACAGATGAAAAAAAGGTCGCTAAAATCAACGATGTTTCTTGAGTTTAAACCGAAAACTCCTTCCGGTCAATTTAAATTAATTTTGAAAACCACTCTGCTTATTCAAAATATTAAAGTTAATCTTTTAACTCGAAATTAAAATTAAAATAAAAGCTTCAAGAATATTTTTCATTTTTTAAAATTAAGATTAAACCTTAGGTTTCGTGGTTCTGTGGATGTATATTTGGGATTATTGACATTCGTCTATTTTCTATATATATATATATATATATATATATATATATATATATATATCCTTTGAGATTTCACTCGCCCGATCGACTCAGTCGATAAAAGCTTAATTGTGCGATTAAAGGTTATTGCTTTACTCTCCCGTTGTCGATTAAAAATCTCGCAATGAAACGTCTCCCTTCAAATATAGAAAAAAAAAGTGATTCTTTTTACAAGCCAAAAGTATGCCATTGAAGATTCAGAAGTTACTTAAAATGACCTACAATGACATTAATGAACTCTTCGGTTTTATGCTTGGCGCCTGATTTACGTCGTAATGTGTGGTTAAAGAAAAAAACAGTGACATCTCGCAATCATCAAAGCAAAATTTAGATTGACAAGCTTTTATCGTCCCGGTCAGTGTAAACATTCATTTAATTAACGCTTTCAGAGTGAAGCCAAAATATCTCTGTCGTCCAGATTAAAGACGCTCACAGAATTTTAGAAACACATTTAGAAAAATATTATCCTTGACGCAACATCTATATCTCCTCCCCGCTTACAAAAAGTAAAAACGAACATTTGAAAGAAAGAAAAAAAATGCGCATACTTCTTCCAACCACGCACCGAAAACAAATTATACATAATTGTTGAAAAAATCTGATTTGTTTTTTTTTTAATCGTCTATGAAATAGAGGTTATAGTCGAACAGAGGAAAGAAACTACGAATTTAGGTACCTACACTCAATTGCCGAACAAAAAAAAAACAGCATATCATGATGTTAAAAGGGCTTAAACTTAATAAAAACAAAGTTTCATCATCAAAATGTTTATGCTATTACTAAGAGAAAAGACCGAATTTTGTTGTTATTATTTATTAAAAAAAATTTAAAATCCTTTCTAACACGTTCAAAATTTTAATTAAAAATTTCATTTTTTGTTTTCCGTTCGCGATTCACGCTATGTTTACGTAAGGCGACCATTAAGAAAATGGAGTCGTTCGAGTAAAATGATTTTGGTGCGAGTAAATTTTCCCTCGCTCTCGACCAGCGGTTGAGTGATTTCTTTGTTAAATCTCAAAGGATATATATATATATATATATATATATATATATATATATATATATATATTCGGTTGGGTTTCAATTCTGGCTTAAAATGCAATCGGATGTCTAACTACTGATGAGCTGTGATACAGCGAAACAGATCTGTCTGCGGATGACTATATATATTTATTGTTTACTGTTCTAATTTAAATCTAACCTATAACTGTTTAATATATATATATATATATATATATATATATATATATATATATATATCTTATTTAATTCTGATCTATAACTATTTCCTATATATATATATATATATATATATATAGGAACTAGTTATAGATCAGAATTAAATAAGATATATATATATATATATATATATATATATATATATATCTTATTTAATTCTCATCTATAACTAGTTCCTATATATATATATATATATATCCAAACATGCTTTATTAATTGACACCAAAAAGATCTATTTATTTAACATTTTCATTACGTTTCCAGTTTTCTAATGTGGGATTGTACGCACAGATTGAAATTACGAGTTAAATAGATTTTTTTTTACCATATTCAAGTAATATCGGCTATCACAGTCGTTGTCAAGAACTAAGTGTTATCAGATTGCTAAATAATACCTATTTGTCTAAAATGGACGTTTTAAAATGTTGCAGTTTTAAATGAACTCATTTAAAAGTGAGGTAATCTGTAACGGTTAAACCTGCGGAAAACCATGTATCGAAAATGTATACAGGAAGAAAGAAAAAGAAACGTTGGACAATTGATTCATAACTTCAATACAAATGTATAACTCTTCATTCGGAAAATGGAAAGAGACAATATGTCGAATAAACCGACCACCTTGTAGGAATTAAATATAATTTGTTTGGATGAATTCTAGCTGCTTAAATTAAGTGGGCTAAATTGGATTGTGTTTATAGATAAAAAGCGGTGTTGACATAGGAACCAGTAATGCATGGTGACTCTCCGTTTCATGTCAATTTTAGACAAATTGCGAAACTGTCTGAAACTAGATAAATTTATTGGGGAAGGCTAGTTAAAAGCATGGATAAATCGCTTACAGTTATAAATGCTGTCGACAAAGAAATACAAACTACAAAGCGGATTTCTAGGTAGACACACACGAAAACAGATACACACACACGTATTTATTCGCATCCTCATTGCTGAGAATCAAGGACCATGGAAAATTGTTACCTTGTGTTTGGCAACTACGGTTAGAGATTCCATTCTGCCTGGTATTTAACCCTTAGCTGTGGGTAGAAATTATGTATCAATTCATACCACTCCAAAGCTGGGGTAGAAATTATATTATAGATTTATACCTTTCCAGAGGGAATTTATGCGTAAGTGAAAGCATTTAACTAGACGTTCCCGTTTGAGCCGTTTTCTATAATATGTTATATATATATATATATTTATACAGTGACATGAATTAGTATTGGATGCATGTTATTTTCTGTTATAACTCTAGTTTATGTTCGCCATTTTGCTTGATATTTGGTCAGTAATATTTCGTATAATTGTTTTAGTTGTATATGGAAGGAAAATTAAAATTCATTTACTCAACAAAAAATGTAAATATTTCCGCCGTAATTTTGAAACAAAACAAACGCAATGTTGTTTACAATGTCACACAAAACATCAAATCACGTTTACACAAAACAAAAAAAACAAAAATTATTTTAATGGAATTTTTAACAATTTTTAAACAACAATTTTTTATATAATCATTTTTTATGTAACCGAATTTTAAAGAAATTTATTCATTTAATATCATAAACTTTATTGCATCACGAGATTTGATATTTTGTGTGATTATTGCGAAAATTGCGTTCCAAATAATTTAGCAGCCATCTTCGATTAAAGTAACAGGCATTCACACGAGGTGTGCTTAGTTTTTGTAGATTTTTTTCACATGCCTATTAAAAAAGAGCTTGGTTCTCAATTTCCAGTAAAATTGTTTTGCAATGTCCATCAACAAATCTCAGGGACAAACGTTTACTACCACGGGCATTCTTTTAAGCGAGCCATGCTTCGCCCATGGCCGACTGTACGCAGCATTCACTGTCCTACTGAAGAACTAATATAATAACAATCTAGTAATTTCTACTTTCTTGTGAAAAGTTTCCTGTCGCTTTACTCGGCTTCTAGAACGCGTCCTTCGCCATGCCAATTTGGATCTCTCTGTCGCACTTTCCATTTTCGGTTAGAACACTTCCCAGGTATTTAAATTTTTGTACCTGCTTGATTTTAGTATCCTCCATCTGTAGTTGACATTTTGAGCTGCTCTTTTTGCTGATGACTATGCATTTGGTTTTCTTACAGTTTATTTGTCATCTTTTTTTGTCACTCTCTTCTGTAGGAGGCCTTGTAGTTTCCCTTTCGTGTCTGCTATCAGCACTGTATCATCTGTGCAGCTTATGTTGTTCAAACTGTGGCCTCCGATGACAAATCCTGGTATAACATCTAGGTTCCTCAAAATAGTCTCGCTGTACAAGTTGAACAGATCTGGTGAAAAGACGCATCCTTACTCCCCTTTCTATCTTTGTATATCTGCTGAATTCGTTACTTGTCCGTATGCAGGCAGTTTGCTGCCAGTAGAGTTTCCACTCTTTTACTTTATCATCATTAATATCCATCCATGGTTCTATGGGAAGATCAGCCATCATCCACAAAAATAAATAAATAAAATAAATAAATACAAAACGAATCAAATCTAATCCCTGTCGTATCTTATTAAAACTGTAAACTTTTCACGGAGTCCAGGGCCACCCTAGTTAGAGCTGCTGTCATTTTAATAGTAAGTAGGTTTTTACGAGACTCAGTTACTAGCCACACACCCAAACCATTTTGAATTCATAGATGTCATTCTCATAAGTTGGCTGCCAATCAAGGTATGATAGTCCAGTTTGTACGCCTATTCGAATCTTGCCACGTCTAACTAATTCACTTTCATTGAAATGCCCTTGGAAAACTCACGGGTCCTTCTCTCTCCACCAACTATAAAATGTTTTGTGTAGCAGCCGGTCTACGAAACTGTATATTCTGAATTTCAAACCGTGGAGAAGATAGCCGAAAACCATTCCACTATTTTACTCAAAAGGTTATTATAATTTACAGATAATAAAAAAAGGAAGCTGTGGAGAAGCAAGATTATCTACGTCCGGAAAAAACATGCCTTAGTTGTTCTTAACGAGCGCAATGACTGAAAATTGAGAATCGATGTGTTTGTTGATTCAAGAAGAAGGAAGGAAGCTGTGGTGATCGAGGAGGATGATGATAGTGATGATAGAAAAAGAAGAAGAAGAAGAAAAAAGAAAAAGAATAATAGAAAAAAAAGGAAGAGGAAAATAGTAGTGATGAAAGAAGAAGTAGAAGAAGAAAAGAAAGGTAGTGATGAAAGAAGATAAAGATAAAGAAGAAGAGGAGGAGAAGGAGGAGGAAGAATATGATAGTGATGATAGAAGAAGAAAAAACGAAAAAGAAGAAGAAGTGGAAGAAGAAGAAGAAAGTGGAGGAAGAGGAGGAATACGATAGTGATGATAAGAAGAAGAAGAAGAAGAAGAAGAAGAAGAAGAAGAAGAAGAAGAAGAAGAAGAAGAAGAAGAATTAAGAAGAAGAAGAAGAAAAAGGGTAGCGGAAATAGAAGAAGAAGAAAAAGAAGGAGAAATAATGATAAGTGAATGATAAAAGAAGAAAAAGAAGGGAAAGAAATGAAGGAAAAAAGGAATGAATATGATATGCAAGAAGAAGAAAAAGAAGAAGAATTAGGAAGGAAGAAGAAGGGTAGCGGAAATAAGAAGAAGAAGAAAAAAGAAGGAAGAAAGAATGAATAAGTGAATGATAAGAAAAGAAGAAAAAGAAGAAAGATGAAGGAGGATGAATATGATATGCAAGAAGAAGAAGAAGGAAGAAGAAGAAGAAGAAGAAGAAGAAGAAGAATTAAGAAGAAGAAGAAGAAGGGTTAAGCGGAAATGGAAAGAAGAAGAAGAAAAAAGAAGGAGAAATATGATAGTGATGATAAAAGAAGAAAAAGAAGAAAGATGAGGAGGATGAATATGATATGCAAGAAGAAGAAGAAGAAGAAGAAGAAGAAGAAGAATTAGAAGAAGAAGGGTAGCGGAAATAGAAGAAGAAGAAAAAAGAAGGAGAAATATGATAGTGATGATAAAAGAAGAAAAAGAAGAAAGATGAGGAGGATGAATATGATATGCAAGAAGAAGAAGAAGAAGAAGAAGAAGAAGAATTAGAAGAAGAAGAAGGGTAGCGGAAATAGAAGAAGAAGAAAAAAGAAGGAGAAATATGATAGTGATGATAAAAGAAGAAAAAGAAGAAAGATGAGGAGGATGAATATGATATGCAAGAAGAAGAAGAAGAAAGTAGTGGTAACAAGAAGAAGAAGAAGAAGAAGAAGAAGAAGAAGAAGAAGAAGAAGAAGAAGAAAGGTAGTAGTGATAAAAGAAGACGGATAAGAAGCATAGAAAGAGAAGAAAGAGAATGCTAGTGGTGATAGAAATAGATCGGGAACGGTGAAAGAAGAAGACTAAGAAGAATAGTCTTAGTGAAAATAAAAAAAATAAAAAAATAAAAATAAAATAAAACGAACACAGTGTCAAGAAAATTGTTGAAAAACAATAAAAAAATGAAAAGGTTAAAATGCAGCCAAGATGACGATGGTGTTGAGTTACCAGCCGGAGGAGATGTTAAACAAAAGACAAGATCTTAAATCTACAAAGAAAATAAGAAAGAAGGGTATGAACAGCTGTTAATGTCATCTCAATGGACACTGAACCTTCCTTAAAACTGAGAGATATTCAATAAGCAACCGACCAGAATTGGCGCGAAAAAAATATCGTGATGGCTCTCTCGAATTTGCAAGAAAGACACTTCTTGAGCCGAGCATAATCTGACGTACAGTGGAACACAAACAAATCTGATCAGTTGATTACGGAATAAATAGTTACGTATTTCTTTCCAGGTCCCAGAGTTTAGTGTCCGAGTCTATTCGTTTGTAGTTAGTGAATGGGTTTGTATCGATTTCCCGCTGTTGTCAAGCGGTCGTTCTTAAGAGGTCAGTGTATTAATTTACAACTGATTAAAAAAATGAACGTTCGAATCTTCCTGTTGAGAATTGCGTGTTGATGAACTATCAGCACCAGATCTCGGTGTTTGAGTTTCTTTACTGTTACGGGGAAACACACCTATTCCTCAGATAATAGACTCTCCCTCCTATATTAATAAAAGTTAACGGGAACTTCATAGTTCTTTAGACTTCTATCCGTTTGGCGGAATACAGCGGCCACTCTTTTTTTGGGATGGACGGGTCTTACCAACATTGTTTATTACTTTTAGTTTAAAAATTTGTTGTATTTTTAGTTTGTTTTTGGGTTCATCCCTTTCCCATCATTTCATCTTTCATTAAATGTTTTAAATTATATATTATATTGTACATAAATACATTTTTATTGTCATGGGTTATTTCCCCACTTTTTTAGGTGTCCCTTGTAAGTTTGTCGTATTGTGGTGTATGAAGGATTGGGAGGTGATGGATGGGTTCTTGCGGTGAATGCGCAAAATTGTAATGAGTGATTGGGTCGTGATAGTGTTTAGCTAAGTATAGGATAGTTAAGTGAGTACCACCCTCTACTCCTCCCTTTTCGGCTTCATGCCACAATTTTTGTAATTTTTTACAAAAATAAATATTGTTCTTTAGACTTCTATTAGAGTTCAGTAACGACTAGGCAGTTGATATTAGTCGGCAGTTAGCCGAATACGAAGGAGTTAGCTCTTAGTGAAAGATTACCAAGTTCCTAACATTTTGGGTACGTTAAGTCGATTAGCAACGGACATAGCACGATTATAACCTTCAGTGCGAAAACTACTCCACAAAATTTACTAAGGCTTTTATATTCTGGGACACACAGAGCACATCTAACACAGAAGGTAAATATCGATGATGTACAAGAATATTTTTGTGGAAATATTTTTTATTAAAAGTGTCTGCTTAGACCAAATATACACCCTTTTCGCAGACTCCTCTTCAAACTACTACATTTTTGTCTCCAATAAGCAGTCCTCTATCAAAATCCAGTGTCTCCCAAAATTGACATCATTTAAAATGTAAATATCTGAGTAACTACATGTCCAGGGTTAACGAAATTAAATAGACCTTATGTTGAACAATAAAAGATGTATTTATCATAATGAAGATATTCAAATTAATGAAGAATTTATAACCTATTTCACAATGCTTCACAAAGTTGCGCACCACCCATGACACGACACTCGTCAAGACGATGGTCCAACTCCTGCCAAACACGCTGTAGCCTGTCTTGCATAACATTCTACGGCGCCTCAGTGATTCCCTCCTTAAGTTCCACTAGGCTGCTAGGAAGAAGAGTGACATAGAACTGTTCTTCCACATAAACTAGTAGAAAAAATCGCAAGGTGTCAAGTCAGGTGAACGTAGAAGTCATTTAAACGGCACACTGTCATTATCACTGGCACGTCCGATCAATTTTCCCGTGTGATTCTCACTGATAGATCAACATTGAATGTGGAGAATGTTAAACAAGTCAGTCAGCTAAGTGCGATACATGATACACGCTTGGGCGATCATGTCTCGAAAGAGACATGACTGACTGGGCAGAAGATTATCTCCAAGTAGGTTGCCATTACACTCTGCGGTAAGCTGGTGGCCACCAAAGGCTATAGAACACAATCTGTCCTGTTATTTAACCCATAGCTGGAAGGAAGAGACGGATTAATACTTTTCGAAAGGGTATTTCCGCGTAAGTAAGTGCAGTGAATTCAACTGGATTTCGAACTCTGCTCTCCAATTTCTAGTTCCAAGACGATATCCACTGCACCACAACGGACATCCTGTTAAACAAGGCGTGTCTATTTTGGGGGGGACACATCTGTATATTGCTATTTCTAGATAGAAATCGATCATCCCATTTAAAAATGAAAATCGAAAAAGTGTCAAACACAAAACTGGAATAAGACATTTCATGGTATCTGTTCTGACGGATGTGCGTTGTGGTGCAGTGGATATCGTCTTGGAACTAGAAATTGGAGAGCAGAGTTCGAAATCCAGTTGAATTCATTGCATTCACTTACACGCAAATACCCTTGGGAAATGTATTAATCCGTCTCTTCCCACCAGTTATGGGTTAAATAACAGGACAGATTGGGTTCTATAGCCTTGACTGGCAACCAGTCTATCACAGAAAGCAGTGGTAACCTACTGCCGGATAATCTTCTGCCCAGTCAGTCATGTCTCTTTCGAGGCATGATCGCCCAATCGTGTATCATGTATGGCACTTAACTGACTGTTCTGACGAGCTTTCGTTTTTAGTATCTCTTTACGAATTTAAGCGTAGTCGTTGTAATTCTTAAAGACTAAGAATAAGAAATCTGAGATCAGAGTTCGAAATCCAGTCGGGATCGTTGCATTCACATTCACGCAAATAACATTTGTATTCGTATGAATTTCATCAGTTCTTCCCTCTCAAACTATGGGTTGAATAGCAGAACAAACTGCGGCCGAGAGCTTTGGTTGGTAATCAACCGAACGCAGAATGAAACGGAAACACAAAGCGAGAAAACCTTCTTCCTAGTCAGTCATGAATTTATAGACCTAATTGCTCAAGCGTGTATTACGTATAGCAAGTAGCTGACTAACTTCATTGGAAGCTAGGTCTCATTATTTTAGAGTTTAAATTCCTAGATGCAGCCATAAGTTCTTTACTAACAGCTTGTTTTCTCGCACTTCTCGCTTGTGCAAGCCTCGTTAAGAATTGTATTGTAATGCCAATCACTGTCTTGTCTTTTTGATACTTGTTCATTTAGTGTTCCTTAATAATGTTTTCTTTTTCTCATATTCTTTTACACACAGTATTCCCACCAACTTTGTGTTTCGGTGGCTTTATTGCCTTTCTTGGGGTAAAATGATTTTAAAAAATCATAGCTCGATAGTTTTCAAACAATTCGAGCATGAAAATCTCCGACATACTTCAAAATCCCGACTTGGCAGTCACTTTCTCACTGGCGCAATGTAGCTTCCCCGTGCCTCTTCTACAAATACTTTAACGGCTTCTGCTCAGATGAACTTAGCCTACTGTTGCCCCCGATATATGAATTTACTCGAGCCAAAAGATTAGCAACTAGGTATCACCCTTTTACTGTGAAACCAATAAATTGTAAACGCAAATTCTACTTCATTAGCTTCTTTTCTCGCACTTTCCACCTGTGGAATTCCTCTCCGTTTACTTGCTTCCCCGACAGCTACAATCTTCAAGAATTTAAATGAAAAGTCAAGTGTCATCTCTTATCTCACTAACTTGCATCCTTTCTCTCATGCTCCTTTCTTCGTCCACTCTACTCTCATCAGTATTCTCATCCGTCTCTTACCCTCTCTCTGACACCCCTGTAACCTGTCACTCTTTCTCATAACTTTCCTTCTATGTAACCCTCTGCTTAATAGTGGCAGTAAACTGTCTTTTTTGGGGCGAGATAATTATAAAAAAAATGTTTAATTCATTTTGAATTTTACTTAAAATATTCTGAGACACGAATACTGAGAAAAGGACTGGAGATGTGAACAGACTTGCTGTCACTTAGCCTCTGGCTATAGTCACCTGATATTTACTACGAACTTGCGAGTAATTGCTCCCTCCACACACGTCTATTGAACAGGTGAGAGGCTCATCCCTTGTTCCCTGTTTAGGATGTGGTTTCCGGTTTTCTCTTATCCAATCTTTTCACTACTTTTTCTTTTCTTTTTTTCAATTGGAGTAGATAGACTAAACTATCGCCCGGTTCACACTCCACCCACGTCTATTGAACAGGTGAAGAGGCTCATCCCTTGTTCTCTGTTTAGGATGTGGTTTCCAGATTTCTCTTTTCCAATCTCTTCACTCTTACGTAGCCCCCTGCACATGAGTGGCGTTACCGCCTTGCTCGGGGTGATATGATAAAAAAAAAAATGAATAAATTTGAGATCGGTATTAGTCAGTGTGACAACAAATACGAGTTGTAAAAAACCAGAAAATCCTGAAGAAACCTTATAAAATAACCCAAAATATAAAAAGCGATTAAAAAAAAAAGCAAAAATGATGGGCTAAAACGAGAGATGACAGCTAAATGTGACCATCTCACTAAAGTCTGATGATATCCTGGGCAGCACCTCTCGGTGGGAGACGGCTTAAAGCTTTCTTCTTGCAGTTTCTGATTTGTCTGTTTATTTCAGTTTTTATTTATTTGCATTTTAAAGATATCTGTTTCATGTGTGATCGAATTATATTGTTCGTTTGAATTCCTTATCCGCATTCGATATCTCCCTCTTTTTCGCTATCTTTTTCTTTTTCTGATATTGTTTTGTTGTCTCCTAAAGTAAAGTCCAAATTTGTTCTAAGAGATCAATTTGTTTTCAAATTCCTGACCAATTATCTCAAACAAAAAGAAATCATCCAATTTCTAACTACATGTTTTCTACTGTAAAAATGAGCCTAATTATCACACATGTTTTTCAGTCGTTTCACGTTCTCCGCCACATCGATTCTCGACATTTCGGCAAAAATGACACTTTGTCTTCAGTGCGACAAGGAAGACATAAAGCTATCCTGTTCATAGTTAATAACTAAACTATAGCTCCTCCATTTTACAAAAAGAAGAGCATCTTCAGAAAGTCTTCGTGACATTAACTAAGCAATTGAAAAGCGTTATTTCAGATTTTCTTTTTTCAAAACCAATCACATCTGCGATCTCTGGGGTTACCACAGGACATACTGAAAGCAAGAGACACAGAGGAAAACAACAGTTTGCGCAAATAGTTTGTCAGAGAAGATTTTATAAGAGATAGCAAAAAGACGAACAGTAATATGAACTACAAAGGACAGTAATTTGTGGAGAGAGATGACCGTTAACGTACTGAAGGAACATCTATTTATATCTGACATAGAAGATTAGAGGTGACATGATCACTCACCGATATTTCGCCTCTTAAGAACGACATCATAACAATATATATATATATATATATATATATATATATATATATATATAGGATGGGCCAAAAATAGGTGGATAGTCAGTGGAATAGGTTTATGTATCGGTTATATTATTACAAGGGTGTTCATTATAACTACGGTATAGTTATTATTGCACAGAATAAAAGTATAAAGACATATATATATATATATATATATATATATATATATATATATATATATTATAAATTATACTTCAGAAAGTGTACAAACGACAATCTACTAAAACACTGTACATTTTGTTTCGACATTGAAAGAACAATGTCTCATCAGGTAGTTAATAATGTTGGTAGTAAACGTTATTTTTGAAAAGAAAATTTTAAAAAAGCTTACTTTCTTTTATTTTTTAGAAATCTTTTCGTACGAGGTAAGGGAATATTAAAAAGAGGAAAAAAAAAGAAAGACGGTAGAAAAGATGAGAAAGCAAAAACTTCACTTTTTCACACACTCTTTTTTAATATCCTCTTACCTCGTACGAAAAGATTTCCAAAAATAAAAAGAAGTGAGTTTTCTTAAATTTTCTTTTAAAAGATGACGTTTATTACCATCATTATTATCTACCTGATGAGACATTGTTCTTTCAATGTCGAAACAAAATGTACAATTTTGTAGTAGATTGTAGTTTGTATATGTGCTATAATTTATAATAAATATTCATTGCTCTATTTTTATTTTAGCACTGTTTTAAATTAATGTTTTGTACATTGCAAATATTTTCTTTGTTCCTTATTCATTTGGATACACACACACGCACAGACACACACACACACACACACACACATATATATTTATATATAAAGAAATGAAAGAACAGATAGATTAACACTCACTACACATGCATTTACTTTTATAAAGAGTGCTCAATACAAAGTAAATTTAATATTTTATTTATCGCTAATTCAGTAATGAATTAGAGCACTCTAACTACTGGCGTATGATACATCATACGTTAAAAGTCTGTCTTCTACCGATAGCTCAGAGGTAGAATCGCCGACTGACGCCAATTTGGCCGGGTTTCAATCCTGGCTAAAAGCAATCGGATGCCTAACCTTACTGATGAGCTGTGATACAGCGTAACAGATCTGTCTGCAGATGACTATATATATATATATATATATATATATATATACAAATGAGTAAGGAACGAGAAAAATATTGACGATGTTCAAAACATTAATTTAAAACTGTGCTCAATATAAAAATAGAGCTATGAATATTTATTATAATTTAGAAGATGTTCAAATTACAATCTACTACAAAAATGTACATTTTGTTTCGACATTGAAGGAAAAAATAGCGTTTAATACCTAATGAGATTTTGTTCATTCATTGTCGAAAGAAAATGTACAATTTCTGATAGATTGTAATTTGAACATGTTCTAAATTATAATTTATATATATATATATATATATATGCAAGACCAGTTTTGAAAGAACAGATATATGCCCAAACCTTTTTCATAGCTTCCTCTTTGCTATACAACGTACCTTTCAATATATATATGTATATATATATATATTTAGTTGTAATCTGAGGAAAAGAACAGAAAATAAATAAAGAAGACAATAGGAATTTTTTTTTCTTGCCTACGTGTTTCGTTTCGTGAATGGTCTTTATCAAGGCAATGAGTTGAAATTAATTTTATTTTAAATAAGGTAGCTATAAAGAAATATTGTTGGCTATAAAAAAAAAACACGCTCATAAATATTCATAAGATTAACTGAAAATGTCAATCATTTAAAAAGCGTCATAGTTCTTGTTTGAAGAGAAGTTTTATTTGCAGTATTATGATATGCTATTATATCTCACAAAGAGATAGAAACTAACTTTTTTCAATTTTTTATTATATTTTTGTTTTTTACGTTGGTTTGGGAAAGTACTGTTTTCATTAGGCAAGGTGAGATTGAGAAAAACCGTAGATTAACATGTTGATAATATTTAATGGCAGTGTTCTTCAGAACTTTCCTACTGAGAAAATTGTTTACTCTTTTGATGACTATGGCTATTTTTAGGTTGAAAATATGGTCAATTTTTTTTTCTGTGTATGACCAGTGCATTTGTTAAATTAGTAATTATGAGGTCTCTTTTGTCTTCATAGATACGTTTTTTAAATTTTCTGCTTGTTTCAATAATGTATATGTATCTGTGTGTGTGTGTGTGTGTGTGTGTGTGTGTGTGTGTGTGAAAGGAGAGGGGCACTACTATATAAAAAAAACGATACTTAAGTTATATTTTAAAAATTAGTAACCCTTCTTGAATCTTTTGTTTTAATTCCAAGCTAATAAACGGAATTTAATATTTACACTAAGCAAAATAATTTGATGCATTTCAAACCGAAGTCAAATTGATTGGAATGATTTTTTATTATCAGTAAAATCACTAAACTCGTCCATATTAGACAAATCTGTCAACAGGCATAATTTTCTTTTTTAAAAATATTTGTCAAGAATAAAATATACTTCAAAAGCTGATTTTTAAGTATGACTGAAATTATCTCAGCAGAATATTTTTTAATTTCTATCTATCTATCTATCTATCTATCTATCTATATATATATATATATATATATATATATATATATATATATATATATACAACTAAGAGGTTTTGTTCCGACACTGTCTCCTATCAAGTGAGGAGGTTTATTTCAAGATTTGTTCTGATACTATATTGTCGAAACAAAATGGCTACTTTTTAGTGATATTTTAATATATTTGTTATAAATTCTAAATAAATTATATATATATATATATATATATATATATATATATATATATATAAAATAAAATAAATTTCGAAGTTCAGAACCGTTGTATGATCATTTCTACATGAAATCTTTAAGAGAGATTTCACATTTACATTTATATATATATATATATATATATATATATATATACTCTATCATCATGCAAAATCTGTGTCTGTTTGTTAGTCTCTCTCTCTCTCTCTTGTTTTGCTCTGAGACAATTCCAAACTGATCTCCACTGACCTCGTTCGAATGCCCTTAATTTGTGTTCATCTGTGGATGTCCGACTTCGTGGATTAACAAGACGTTAACAAAAGATAAATCAGATATGAAAAGACCGCCGTTCCTCTACCATCACCAACGTTACTTCCTCCACATACCACCACCCTTCAGTCTTCCACATCACCGTCCCATCCATCGTGCATAAAACCCACACTTGTCTCCGAGCATCACTTGCCGTCTTACCAAACAGGGCGTCCAAACTAAAATCCTGCCCGCTGCCGCCATAATCTTCAGTTCACGCCATTTGCTCAGCCGCTGCAATCTTCGTCTGTCCCTAAAGCCGTACAATACATTGTTAATGAGCAAGGTGACGACGACTGGATACGATAAAAATGAAGCGAAGATGGTGGTTGGTCGGTCGGTTGGGCTGAATTTCTGGCGGGGTGGGGATAAAACGATAAGCAACATTTACTGGAAGTAAGAAAAAAGAATTTTAGAATGGGGCAAAATCTTGCCATAGAACTAAATAGAGGGTATTTTCTAATACTACCGCTACTACTACTACCATTAATATTATTGCTGCTACTTCGGTTGAGAAGAAGAAAATTGAGAAGAAAAGGAAAGAAAAAATAAATATAAAAGAAGGAAGAGAAAAACAGATAGAGAAAAAGAAGCAACCGAAGAATTTCTCAAAGCTGCCTTAACAGAAACAACAAAGAAAGAAAAAAAAGTTTGAAAAAGAGAAAAAAAAGAAAGTTACAAATGAAGAAAAATTTATAGCGTCAGATGTTACAAAAAAAAACGGATGAAAAATGCCATAAAAGAAGAGAAAGAAGAAGAAGGAAAACGAGAATACAATCGAAAAAGAAGCCAAATAAAGAATTTTTAGCGGTAAAAATAACAAAGAAAGAAGAAATGAAAAAGAATGGCGGAGGAGGAAATGTAAAAAGAAAGGAGGAAAACGAGCCAAATCAAGTAGAATTCTACTGACAGCAATAACAAAAGCAGACATGAAATGAAAATGGAGCGAAGAGAAAAAGGAGAGGAAGGAAAAGGAAGAATGAGTTAAATAAAGAAATACAAAACAGCAATAAGAAAGTCAAATGAAAACGGGGGAGGAAGATGAAAAGTTGGAAAAGGAGGTAGAGGAGGAAAAAATGGAGAGAAAAAAGGTCAAATAAAGTAATATAGAGACCACAATAACAAAGACAAAGAAGAAAGTTAAAGGAAGATGAAGAGTCGAAGGAGAAGAAGGAAGAAAAGAAAAAAGAAAGGAGAAAAAAAGAGCTAAACAGAAGGAATATGAAGACCGTAATAACGAAAACAAAGAAGAAATGACAAAGGTGGAGGAAGATGATGAGTTGGAGGAGAAGAAGAAAGAAAAGAAAAAAAAAGAGAAGAAAAAAGTAAAAAAGAAGCAATATGAAGACCGTAATAACGAAAACAAAGAAGAAATGACAAAGGTGGAGGAAGATGAGGAGTTGGAGGAGAAGAAAGAAGAAAAGAAAAAAAAGAGAAGAAAAAAGCCAAAAAGAAGAAATATTAAGTCAGTAATAACGAAAACAAAGAAATGACAACAAAAAAAAAAAAAAAAAAGAGAAAGATAAAAGGATTTTGCAAAATTCATAAAAGTAGAATCGGCATGCTGGTTTCAGGTTTCGACCGATGTCGTAACATTCACTTTTACAGTTACCATGGAAAGGTATGCATCTATCTCTGCCCACCATTTAAGCTTCAGTTGGCAACCAGTCCAGGAGAAAGACAACATTAGAATCAAAACCGTCAGTTAAGTCTCTTTCAAGACATGGCTGACTGGATAGAAGATTTTCCCGCAATAGGTTGCTATTACTTTCTGCAGTAGACTGGTGGCCAACCAAGGATGTAGAACTCGGTATGTCCTGCTATGTAATCCATAGCTTGAGGGAGAAGAGACGGATTAATACCTTTCCAAGGGTATTTTCGAGTAAGTGAATGCAATGAATTCAACTGAAATTCGATCTCGGCTTTCCCATTTGTGAACGAAACCGATGAGGATCTGAAAACACCCCTCAAATTCCGACCCGTTATTCATTTCAGCCCCGAGAGATCAAAACTTACAACAGCTTTTATTCTTGTGGTGGATAGGGAAGTAAAAATTAAAAGAAACTCTTTTCTCTTTTTTTTTTTTTAATCGTATCGCCCCGAACAAGGCGGTAACGCCACTGATGTGCTGGGGCTACATAAGAGTGAATAGATTGGAAAAGAGAAAGCCGGAAAACACATCCTAAACAGGGAACCAGGGATGAGCCTCTACACTTGTTCAATAGACGTGGGTGGAGTGTGAACCGGGCGATAGTTTAGTCTATCTACTCCAATTGAAAAATTAAACAAAATAAAAAGAAAAAAGAAAAGTGAAAGGATTGGAAAAGAAAAAGCCGGAAACCACATCCTAAATAGAGAACAAGGGATGAGCCTCTACACCTGTTCAATAGACGTGGGTGGAGTGTGAACCGTGCGATAGTTAGTCTATCTACTCCAGTTAAATGTAGCAGTAGAGAGATGGTTATGGTTTATTAAATTGACCTTGTGTGAAACATAACCGAATCACCACAACTAATAAGCTTATTCAAAGGGTCATCAGAAGATTGATTTGTGGAAGAATAAAATATTTCGTTTGTAGGTTTCAAGTAAATTTTATTAACTGAACAGAATAAGATGAATTTGTAGGTGTTAAATGTTCAATGAGAAATAGTAGTAAGAAGTTTCTTGAATCAAAAGTTCGTAGTTGTAACTTGTGTGTATGTAAAGATAAACAGGATAGTAATGAAGTCTGTGTTTCTTTCCTTTTTTATAGCCGGTGAGAAAGTAAGAAGGAAGGTGAAGCAATATAGGAAATTGTACATATCGGACTTTAGTTTTTAGGAGTCAGTTGAAGTATCTTGTTGTTGCTGTCATCTTCTTTGCTGACAGTGTGAATGTGGAGGATGGAGACGAAGAAGTAAAAGAAATTAGCATGAGTGAAGAAGGAGAATAAATGTGTGACCGGACCTTACGTCCTGGTCAGACTTTTAGTTTTTTTTTTTTGTCGCATGTTGCTGGTGTATGATATCACGACTTCCATTTCACTGACTGATTCGGCTTTCTTTCTTTCTTTTTTATACCGAAAAAAAATTAACATAGACTTGTGATATGATTAAAAAAAAAAAAATTCTCAAGCGTTCACCAATCTCGGTACTGACTAGGCTCGACGCTGCTTAACTTCGGCCATCGTACGAGAACTGGTGTTTGAACGTCATATGGCCTTAAATAAATTTCTTTAAGTTAGAGCCGGCTGAAAATGGCTTAAAATAGTTACCGCCTTGAGTATATGTAAATATTTAATCTAGACATCCCAGTTACTCTTTTCACAGAATATACTGAAGTGTTATTTTACTCGTTTTTAAGATCCGATCACTGAACACATGGTTCGCCTGAAAATAAATTCGTTGAGCCTCGATTCATTCACTTACGCAGAAATACCATTGTTAAAAGGCATGAATCAATTGTTTCTCCCTCCAGCTATTGGTTGAATATTGTTACGAGGATTCATTTCTATATAAAAAAAAATATTAATAAAGTCAACGAAAAGATTAAAATTTATAGTAAGGGATTCTACTGAGTCCTATTTGTTAATATAAAAAAAAGTTTTCATTCATGAAGTAGTTGTAAAATAGAGAAATTAGAAATAGAACGTTTGGAAGATTCAAGATCATTCCAGTATATTCTAGAAAATCTAGATGACTCGAGAAACATGCTAATTAGGTGCTAGCCCCTATTAAAATAGTTTTTTTTGAAGAGAATTGTCATTTGTAAAAAGGTAATTTCTGGCATTATCAACTCTGGCTTTGATTCGTGGATTATTATATCCAGCCGAAAGAATCTTTATAAAAAGTTACCACCACCACCAACAACAACAACAAAAAAAATGAGGAACCTCTGGAATTAAATTGATAAATAAAGTTTTTGAATATTTTTATTGCTCAAACTAAAAATTATTCTATATATATATATATTTGTGGATTTCCAGTAATATCACTAAGATTCCTTCGCTATCTCTAACGTGGTAAAGATACTTGACTCTTTCACTTCCCTCGTAACACTTCGAGAGTAGACTTAAACCTATACGTTTAATGTTTTGACTGCCTCAGTTTAATCTTTGTATATATTTTGTTTTGTGTTTATTAGTAAATGAAATATTTGTTTGTGTTTTAGCTCTGTGTTTTGGTAAATCATTTTCTTTTCTTTTGTTACAACTTCTAACTCGTAACAATATCAAGAAAGATTGGGTTCTAATATTAAGCATAAGTTTTCTTTTTGTTTCCATTCTCTCCAAAACCTGGTTATTACTAACATTTTCTATCGATGGTATCCTCAGCATCCTTCTGTAGAACCACATTTCTGCTGCTTCGAATCTTCCCTTCTTTGAGAAGATTTAACGGGAGACTTGGTTGGCTTCCAAACTGCTGTTAAAAGAAATGGCAACCTACTGCGTGAAAAAAACTTCTGTCTACTCAGTCATGGATCAAAACAGAAATGATCATCCAAGCGTGTATCACGGACTGATTGATCTGTGTAAGAGAACTGAATAGCAGGACAGATCGGGTTCTATAGCCTTGGTGGGCAACCAGTCTATTGCAGAAAGAAATGGCAACCTACTGCAGGAAAAAATCTTCTGTCTTGTCAGTTATGGATTGAAAGAGACATGATCACCTAAGCGTGTATCACGTAATTAATTGGCTGACTGAATGTCAAAAGAATCGCTGATGTTTTCCTAGAAAATGTATGGACACGCCTCGCACCGTAATAATTCAATGAATAAATTTGATAAGTGAGAACTGTGCTGGACCCTTACGTAATACCTGTCCTCTTTTATAGACTAAACTATCGCCCAATTCACACTCTACCCACGTGTATTGAACAGGTGTAGAGGCTCATCCCTTGTTCCCTGTTTAGGATGTGGTTTCCGGCTTTCTCTTTTCCAATATTTCCAGTCTTTTCACTCTTTTCTTTTTAATTTTTTTTCAATTGGAGTATATAGACTAAACTATCGCCCCGTTCACACTCCACTCACGTCTATTGAACAGGTTAAGAGGCTCATCCCTTGTTCCCTGTTTAGGATGTGGTTTCCGGCTTTCTCTTTTCCAATCTTTTCACTCTTATGTAGCCCCCTGCACATAAGTGGCTTTACCGCCTTGCTCGGGATGATATGATTAAAAAAAAAAATAGTAGCAAATGCCAGACAATATCCCCCAAGAAGAAGGAAAGATTCGAAGCAACAGAAATGTGGTTCTACAGAAGGATGCTGAGGATGTCGTGAACAGAACATGTGAGCAACAACGAGGTTTTGGATAGAATGGAAACAAAGACAAAACTTATGCTTAATATTAGAAAGAAAGAGTTGAAGTTTCTGGGACACATAATGATTAAAGAGGACTTGGAGAACCTGATACACACAAGGCAGATAGAGGAAAAGAGAAACAGAGGAAAACAACATGTGACATACTTGATGAGCTTAAGCAAATGGATTGGAGAGCAGTGTTGGGGATAAATAACAAGACAAAATATCATGGATGACACAAAATTTGATATTGGGAAACCCAACAAGGGTTGACATACCGTAAAAGCAACATACGTAACTGTTCTCTTTTCTTATAGATTGTAACCTGAGGAGGTTTGTAACCGAAACGTTATCATGCATTTTTTGTTTTGTTTTGTTATGTTTTTTTTTTATTTTTTTTTATTTAGAAGTAGGGACAATTTGTGGGGGTCTTCATCACACGAAATACGTTATGTAAAATATTTTCTAAAAAAACATTTCATACAGATAAAACTTTCATGAGACGGACAATACTAGCGTTTGTTCAAATAATACCAAAAAGAAAAAAAAATAATAATTTGAAAAATCAATGCATTTCCCATGCACGATTTTTTTATCTGGTTGTAGACATTGGAATATCAAAGATAAGCCATGAAAATGGTGTGGTAATTCAAATAAAATGTCCACCATCGACACATTAAGATTGGTTTAGCAATAGCGACACATATTAGGAAGATTTGAAAAGCATATATGTTTTATAAGAATGGTTCAACTTACCTATACCAGCAAAAAGGTCAGCGCATATCACATAAAAAAGAAAAAGAAAAGAAAAATAGATTAGGACAAACATGTTTGAAGAGTTCATCAAATTATAAAACATGGAACATAGAAAAATGAAATAATCCTCCCTATTATAATAAAAGCCGTTGTGTGTGTATATATATATATATATATATTTCCTGTCACGTTTATGAAGAGAAAGTTAATAACGAGGCAGCGTCAGCTCAGTTCATTCTCTCTACAACCAGTTATTAAACTTTACTACCAGTTATGAAAGTTCTTGCCGCGTGTTTGCTCTATTACAGTGACTTATTATTTTACGTTTTTGCCATAATTACTGTACATTTTTCTTGCTTCAGATATTATATATATATATATATATATATATATATATATATATATATAACGGTTGACAAGTTACTTAGCGTTCATTAGAAATGTTTAGTAATGTTCTAAAGTGTTTGTAAAAAGAAGAGTTTCTCATGCTTTAACACGTTCATGACCATGACATTACAACATATAAAAAAAATCATTTTGGATAAGCAATTTGTTAAGTGTTATATTTGAAGCAAGAAAAAAATTTACAGTAATCTTTAGCAACACAGTTTTGCGGTTATTTTTTGTTACAACTCACACCCCTGAAGATGATATCGGAAGGAGATTGAAAGTACTTGGAAACATTGAGAAATGAATGATAATAACATCTGTCGACGTTACTGCTCATTTCTGATATCTTTCAATTATAATGCGCGAAAGATAATCGGTGAGTATGAACAGATTTTATTAAAAATAAGCGGACACAATGTTTGCATTTTATTTAAGCTAACATGTTTAAATGAAAATTTGCTGCCTCCACACACACACACACACACACACACACACACACACACACATATATATTATGGGAAATGGAAAATAAATTCCGACAATGTGAGATAAAAAAATAAAATAAATATTTGAGAAAAACAAAATAGGCTTTATTGTGGCGTAGCCAACATTATAATGTTTCGGTTGTTATGACAATTATGAAGGTTTATGGTTTTAGTAGTGTGAAGTTTTTTTCAAAGGCCGTAACACCAAAAACTTCACACTAATAATAATATAAACCCTGATGATGGTTATTACAAACGAAACATTATAATGTTGGCTACTCCAAAATAAATCCATATCTTTTTCTCAAATATTTATTGTATTTTTTAACACACACACACACACACACACACACACCACACACACACACACACACACACACACACATATATATATATATATATATATAGTCATCTGCAGACAGATCTGTTTCGATGTATCACAACTCATCAGTACGGTTAGACATCTGAATGCTTTTAACCAGGATCGAAACCCGACCGAATTGACGTCAATTGGCGCTCGGTAGAAGAAGGCAGGCTTTTAGCGTGTTATGTGCAACATATTTCCTTTATGCATAAGGAAAGAAAGCTCATTATCCGTGATAAAACCGTTACGGATGTAAAGAGTGGGAAAACAAGAATCAATACCGAATGTTGATGTCAGTTTCATGCCTCAACTGATCACATGTCCCTATGCATTTAGTGGGTTATATGTATATATCACTCGAAATCAATGGCTTTAACAACAAAGACTGTCTACGCTTAAAAATGTTTAATAACCACCATAATCCGCCACCAGCACTAACCTTTCAAAATATATTTTGAAAAAAATCCACCAAACAAAATATACCTTAATTACAGTTGATAAAAAAACAGCATTAAGTTAAAACAACACTTTAAAATAAATAAAGTTTATCTATAGGTAAACCAGTGATAATTACTTCATTCTTCCCTTAATAATGTTCAATCAATATAAGGCGTAAGAGCCACTCAAATAGAGTTTTACTAAAGGAGTTTGTTGTATGAGCAAAGAGTGTAAGAGATAAGAAGTACAAACATAGAAAATCATTATCAGAATTCATATATAAATGCAGACACGAAAACAAATTCCTTCTACGCTATGTACGACCACATAATCAACAAAATCCATTAAATTAAATCTACTAAACTTTAATTCAACAACCAAAAAAATACAGCAAATAAAAATATAAATAAACAATATAAGAAGAAAGAAAGAAAGAAAGAAAGAAAGAAAGAAAGAAAGAAAAGGTTATGGTTATAAATAACCCTAAACAAATGAATTAGGATGGGCAATAATTCGTTCGACAAGATTCCAACCAATTTATTTACAGTACGTTCCTACAGATAGGTGCTAGGTTGAGTTTATACAATAGACCACACGAACACCACACTTAATGAAAATCGAACTCAATATCCTTTTGATTGTCTGTGAAATTAACTTGTGAACTATCACTGTTTGGTAGGCGCTGGGCCACGAAAAGGTTGCATGACATATAACGTGTGAATGCTTAATTGGCACAGAGTATAACTGGAATTAATACGTTTTGCTTCTTTTTGATATGGTTTGATTCGTTCGGAAGCGTCTGTACAAATGGCGGACGGGAAATCAGTACGAAATAATGAAAAAAGAAAAAGAAAGTTCAAAAAAGAAGAGACAGCAAAGAATAAGCCAGTTGAGAAAAAAAAGCGAGAAAGGGAGAAGGATTAGAGAAAGAAACAAACAAACAAAGAAAATAAATGAAAGAAATAGGGTAATAGAAAGAATGAAAATAAGTGAAAGAAAAACTAAGTAAAAGAAAAAATGAAGTGAAAGATTTAAGAATTGAGTAATAGAAAGAAATTAAGTAAAAGAAAAAATGAGTGAAAGAAATAGGGTAATAGAAAGAAAGAAAATAGGTGAAAGAAAAATTAAGTGAAAGAAAAATTAAGTGCAAGAAAAATTAAGTGAAAGAAAGAATAAGTGAAAGAAATAGAGAAATAGAAAGAAAGAAAATAAGTGAAAGAAATAGGGAAATAGAAAGGAAAATTAGGTGAAAGAAAGAATAAGTGAAAGAAATAAGTGAAGGAAAGAATAAGTGAGAGAAATAGAAAGAAAGAAAATAAGTGAAAGAAATAGGGAAATAGAAAGAAAGAAAATAGGTGAAAGAAAAATTAAGTGAAAGAAAAATTAAGTGCAAGAAAGAATAAGTGAAAGAAATAAGTGAAGGAAAGAATAAGTGAAAGAAATAGAGAAATAGAAAGAAAGAAAATAAGTGAAAGAAATAGGGAAATAGAAAGAAAGAAAATAGGTGAAAGAAAAATTAAGTGAAAGAAAAATTAAGTGAAAGAAAGAATAAGTGAAAGAAATAGGGAAATAGAAAGAAAGAAAATAGGTGAAAGAAAAATTAAGTGAAAGAAAGAATAAGTGAAAGAAATAAGTGAAAGAAAGAATAAGTGAAAGAAATAGGGAAATAGAAAGAAAGAAAATAAGTGAAAGAATTAGGGAAATAGAAAGAAAGAAAATAGGTGAAAGAAAAATTAAGTGAAAGAAAGAATAAGTGAAAGAAATAGGGAAATAGAAAGAAAGAAAATAGGTGAAAGAAAAATTAAGTGAAAGAAAGAATAAGTGAAAGAAATAAGTGAAAGAAAGAATAAGTGAAAGAAATAGGGAAATAGAAAGAAAGAAAATAAGTGAAAGAATTAGGGAAATAGAAAGAAAGAAAATAGGTGAAAGAAAAATTAAGTGAAAGAACGAATAAGTGAAAGAAATAAGTGAAAGAAAGAATAAGTGAAAGAAATAGGGAAATAGAAAGAAAGAAAATAAGTGAAAGAAATAGGGAAATAGAAAGAAAGAAAATAGGTGAAAGAAATAGGGAAATAGAAAGAAAGAAAATAGGTGACAGAAAAATTAAGGGAAAGAAAAATTAAGTGAAAGAAAAATTAAGTGAAAGAACGAATAAGTGAAAGAAATAGGGAATAGAAAGAAAGAAAATAGGTGAAAGAAAAATTAAGTGAAAGAAAAATTAAGTGAAAGAACGAATAAGTGAAAGAAATAGGGAAATAAAGAAAGAAAGAAAATGAGGTGAAAGAAAAATTAAGTGAAAGAAAAATTAAGTGAAAGAAAGAATAAGTGAAAGAAAAATTAAGTGAAAGAAAGAATAAGTGAAAGAAATAAGTGAAAGAAAGAATAAGTGAAAGAAATAGGGAAATAGAAAGAAAGAATTTAAGTGAAAGAATTAGGGAAATAGAAAGAAAGAAAATAGGTGAAAGAAAAATTAAGTGAAAGAAAAATTAAGTGAATGAAAGAATAAGTGAAAGAAATAAGGAAATAGAAAGAAAAATTAAGTGAAAGAAAGAATAAGTGAAAGAAATAAGTGAAAGAAAGAATAAGTGGAAAAAATAGGGTAATAGAAAGAAAGAAAATAAGTGAAAGAAAAATTTAGTGAAAGAAAGAATAAGTGAAAGAAATAAGGAAATAGAAAGAAAGAAAGTGAAAGAAAGATTAAGTGAAAGAAAGAAAAATTGAGTAACAGAAAGAAATTAAGTGAAAGAAAGAATAAATGAAAAAAATGAGTGAAAGAAAAAAGTAATGAAAAAAAGCTGGAAATGACAGAAAGAAAAGTAAATTATAAAACGCAGAGAGAAAGAAATTCAAACAAAAAAAAAGTTAGAAAAAAGTAAAGGAAATTTTTTTTTTTAATCTTATCACCCCAAGCAAGACGATAACACCACTGATGCGCAGGGGGCTACGTAAGAGTAAAAAGATTGGAAAAAGAGAAAGCCGGTAACCACATCCTAACCAGGAAACAAGGGATGAGCCTCTTTATCTGTTCAATAGACGTGGGTGGAGTCTGAACCGGGCGATAGTTTAGTCTATCTACTCCAATTGAAAAAGAAAAAAAAGGAAGAAAAGAGTGAAAAGATTGGAAAAAGAGAAAGCCGGTAACCACATCCTAACCAGGAAACAAGGGATGAGCCTCTTCACCTGTTCAATAGAATAATTATCTATATTGCAGTTTCATGAGTGAAAAATGAAGAAAATTTGGGGCGATTCGGACGTGTTCAATAAAGACAAAATAAATAAAATAAGGCAAGTAAAAAAGAATAAAGAGCGAAATCGTAACAAATAGGAAAATAAAAAACAACGCAACCATAATTTAAAATGAATCCCCCAAAAAATAATGAAATGCAGTTATAGAAAATAAAAATGAAATTTATAATATTCCAGCAAAAACAAATAAAAAAATCAACTGAGTACGAATTCAAAAAGTTTCAAAACAAGAAAAATATATAACGAAGGAAGTTGGAAAGAAAGAATGAAAAAAGAAATTTTGATATATCGTCAATAAAGAGAAAAAGAAGAAAAAAAACATAGCGTGCTTCAAACGACAGATGAAGAGAATTAGTCGTCTGTCTACTCTACTGCGACGTTTAGAAGTATAGAATTTGAAGTATAGATTCGGACCTTACAATAGCGTCAGGTCGATCCACCTGCAATTGGTCTGTCGGTCGTGTCTCACAGAGCGGAATCAGGCGAGAACCAAAATAAACCGTTCACCTCCAGAATAAACTCAGTTGTGTGTGAATACGACTAATTAAGTATGCTTCTAAATACGTCTACGCCAGCCCTGTAGCGCGTGCAAGTCAATCTTTACATGATCAACCGGCAGAACTGCAAGAAACGCATATAGACACTGACGAAATTAAAACTCTCACTCTCTCTCTCTCTCGCTATATATATATATATATATATAGAGAGAGAGAGAGAGAGAGAGAGAGAAACAGACAGACTGATAGACAGAGAAGGATCAGAACGGTGCTTTATTTTTTATTGACAAATATAATTGGCTTTCATTTCAAATGAAACATTGCTCACGGCATCCTATTAATTATGTGATAACAATGAGCTTTTCCTAAGATTAGCTAGCAAAAAACTCAAATAAAATCTGACCCAGAAGTTTCATTCAACTCCAGAAATAAGCAGTTCATGTTTTACATAATAATCTTCCCAAAGAGCAAGGTTAGCGATGCTAGCAATTTACATCTGCCAACCCGTAAAGTGTTTTCTTTAAGCTAAAATGTGAAAATACTTGACTTTGTAAAAAAATTATCACGTGCCAAGAAAGAATGTTTTAGACAGCACATTAATTTCTTTATAGTCTTCTTTCATATACCACACTTCTTCAGAGATCATGGTCCTACACAACTTTCTATCCTGTTTTAGTTCTAAGTAGCGTTTGGCTTCTTTTTATGCCATATTCGCCCAGTTTATTTTGCTATTCTTTCACCTGTATCTTCACTTAACCCTTTGAATATTTGTTGGGTGATATTTCTTTTATATACATATGCTTTTCTCTCTTTATGTGTCATACGTCTTTGAAGATCATGGCTTTCCACAATTTCCTATGCTTCGTAACTCTAAGTAGCCTTTGGCTCTTTTTTATACCAGTTCTGTCATCTGTTTACACAAGCTGAATATGTAAGTTGCTAACTCTTTCCTTTTTGCTTCTCTTGCCTTAAATATTTCCTGTGAGTGCCAAATTCTCCGAACCATCTTAGTCTTTGGAAAGCATATTTTGCTATCTCAGTTCGCCTGCCGTACTTTTTGTCTTTTGTTAAAATACTTCCGAGAGATTTACATTCTTTTACTTGCTTGATTTTGGAATCAACAATTTGTAATTTTCATGTTTGGTTCTTCTTTTTCTATCAGCAATACATTTTGTGGTTTTACAATTGATGCTTAGTTCTTTCTTTTTGTTTTTTTTTTTTTCAGTACAATCACCGAAGTTAAGCAACATCAGGCCTGGTTAGTAACTAGATTGATGACCGTTTTGCAATAACAGGTGTTGTACGCTTATAGATACAAGTGGTGTAATGGATAATGAATTGTTAATTGGAGAGCCAAGCTTCAATTTTCGCTGTGTAAGTTACGTTCACCTACGAGCAAATACCAATATTATCTAAAAAATGTTGCAATCTGAAAATACTTTCTAGCTTTAAATAACTTGCGAAAGATTGATTATCCATAAAAACAATCATCATGTAAATAACCATGGATTCAGAAAAGTTTACTTACATCAGTTGGTCAATAGCAATTCTGTGAAAATATTATTATTAGTATTGTCTTCTTTTCCTTATTCCTCATCTTATTATTATTATTACTATTATTCTATTATTATTGTCCTCTTCTTCTTTCTATTCTTCTTTTCCTTATTCTTCTTCTTCTTCTTCATATTATTATTATTATTATTATTATTATTTTATTATTATTGTCCTCTTCTTTTTCTTCTTCTTCTTCTTCCTATTATTATTATTATTATTATTATTATTATTATTATTTCATTTTTCATCATATTTCGATTTCTGCTTTGGTCTCACAACCAACCAAGTCTGCGGGGAGGCCTAAAGAAGGTCGTGGCGTGTTGTTATGGCTCCATTTCATGTTTTTCTATCTTCCCTATCATCCCCAGCATTACATAGATAAAGTTTTCCTTAGTGTGTGGGCTGTACTTAATAAGACAATTTTTTGTATATCTCTTAAGCTGGGGTTTCCAGGGATTCTTTCAATGTGTTGTTTTGTTCCATTTTTTATCATTCCAAGTGCACCTACTATCACTGGCACAACTCTTGTTTTCAATTTCCACATTTTTTCTATTTCAATTTCCAGGTCTTTATATTTTGACAGTTTTTCAAATTCCTTGATTGCTATGTTACAATCCGCTGGACAAGCCATATCAATTAATAGACAAGTTTTCTCCTTCTGGTTTTTAACAATAATGTCTGGCCTGTTTGCTTCAATTTTTCTGTCTGTGTAGATGGTGTAATCCCATAGAATGGTTACATCTTCTATTTCTGTAACCGGTGCTGGGTGATATTCATACCAGTGTTTAAATTCAACCTGGTATAGTCATTTGTTTTTTCATCGTAAAATGATTACGCAAATTGTGCAAAAATGCGATTCGAGTCTAACGATTAACAACAGGATTGTAGTTGACATTCACTTATTCCGAAGCAACGTATGAACTTTTCTTTTCATATACAGTCTCCTCTAAAAATATTGGAATTCCAAGACCAATTTCTTTTGTGTTTCTTGTTCACTAAAGACAGTTGGGCTTAAGATCACATGATGAATATGAGAGAAAAGTTTAGAATTTCAGCTTTTATTTACTACTATTTGCATTTATATATATTAAACAACCTAGAGCATACCACCTTTTATTTGAACCTATCTATTTTTCAAGTAAGCAAAATTATTAGAACTCATGACTGACAGGTGTTTCTTGTTGAGCAGGTGTTGCTTTTAAAATTTTAAACATTAACCCTCTAGGGCCATTCGTATCATATTTGATACAGTATTTCCCTATAAGGAAACATTTGGTATTTCCCTATAAGGAAACATTTGGTATTCATTGACTGAGCAGTCAGTACTGCTTTCATTTGAAATTTATAAGATATTTCTCTTTAAAAATTTGTCAGGAAAATATTTCTTTCAAGGCTTGTTTTCATACTGTATCAAATATGATACGAATGGCCCTAGAGGGTTAAAGAACTATGCATGACCACTCTTGTTTTTAACATTGGGTTTCACCTGCAATGGCTGCATTTCTTGTTAAAAAGAATAAACCAACAACAAAACGAGTGAGCTGTATATGGGAGAAAAGCAAGCCATTTTGAAATCGAGAAAAGAAGAACAATTGATTAGACCTATTGTACAAACATAAAGCATAGATAAAACATTAATTTGTAATGTCCTGAAAAATAAAAATAAAAAAGTACTAGTGTACTGAACAACGGACATAAAACAGGTCAGCCAAGGAAAGCAACAAGAGGGAAGTTTTCACTATTCACCGTTTGAAGAAGACTTCAATAGCAGAAATATAGAGGCCATACTACAAGACACAAACCCCATATCATCAGTAAGAATCGGAAAGTCAGTTTGGAATTAGTAAGGAACTACAGGGATGAGCGAGAAAAGAGCTGGAAGAAACTTCTATGGACTAATTTTTTAAAATCATTTCACCCCAAGCAAGGAGCCACACAAGAGAGAAAGTTTTAGACAGAAGGAGAGAAAGACGAACCAACTACAGGAAGTGAAAGAGAAAGAGCGAGAGAAGGATGTGAACACAGGAGGGAAGACAGTTGTGAAGGCAGGGAGAAAGAAAAAGAACAAGATACACGGAGTGATGTAGAAAGGGCCGGAGTTAATTACAATTTTCTGTACCTGATTTTCTTACTTAAATAATACGTTTTTCAGTTCCTATTATTGTTAATTCAAATTACGAAATTTGAGGTGCCTGCATGTAAAATATTTCAAATAAAAATTTATATTTAATTTTTTTTAATATTTTCAAATCGAGTATGATATACCCATGGTGATTAGTCGTGTAACTTTAATTCAGGGTTAGTGTTCCAAGGTTCAATTCTGCCTAACTTTTGATTCTGTACATCGGGAAACATAGAAAAGATGATGCTGGCACATGGAATCGTCCTTGATACAGTAAGTGCCGTAATGATGCGATACATAATACCATATCTTTGGTTAGATCCCCAGACTTCTTCTTCTTCTTCTTCTATGTGCCCTGTCCCTTCAGGACGTAGGCGATCATGGATCTCCACGTCTCCCTATCCCTTGTGGCTCTTAGTATGTTTGCTCCTGTTGCTCCTGGCAACCTCCGTTCCGTCATCCACCTGATCAGACTCTGCAGATATGTTATCCGCTGCCTTCCTCTGTCTCTCCTTCCTTCTATCTGACCAGTCAGTATCAGGTTCTCCAGGCTCTCCTTCCTCATTGCATGTCCCAGGAACTTCAGTTGTCTCTTCCTGATGCTCAGCATCAATTTCCTTTTTGTTGCCATTCTTTCTAACACTTCGTCGTTGCTTGTATGCTCAGTCCACGATATCCGTAGTATCCTTCTGTAGAACCACATTTCGGGACAGAGACACTAATTTCTTCGATAAGCAGGAATCTTCCATTGTTACAAACTTACACATTCTTTGTTATTCCTTGATACTTCCGGCTTGATACTTCCGGCTTGATACTTCTGGCTTGATACTTGAGAAGATTCTTCGACGAATATCATCATTTGGGTTTTACTATAACACTAAAATTCTCAAGTCGGTATCCTTCAAAAGTTGACATATATCGACGATGCAGATTATTTAGCTATCACTGCAGGCATCATTACCAATGCTTCAGTTCTCCTACATCATTTAGAAAATGTTGCCAATAATGTTGAACTCAATGTCAATTCCTCTAAAACTAAATTCATAGGCTTCAATTAGTAAGGCTTGACACAAACTGCCACAGGTGATTCAATAAAATCTGTCGATTTTTTACACGCCTAGGAAACGAGATAAATTCTATTGAAAAGTTTGTGAAAATTCATATAGCTAAATCCTGGGCGACCTTGAATAAAATGGATGTAATCTGGAAATCTGATCTACCAGACAACCTCAATCTAGAAATCTGATCTACCAGACAACCTCAAGCAGAGATACTGTCAAGCCACTTTAGTCAGTTAAGCGCCATACGTGAAACACGCTTTGGGCGATCATGTCTCGAAAGAGACATGACTGACTAAGCAGAAGATTATCCCGCAGTAGGTTGCCATTGCTTTCTGCGGTAGACTGGTTGCCAGCCAAGGCTATAGAACGCAATCTGTCCTGTTATTTAAACCATAACTGGAAGGAAGAGATGGATTAATACCTTTCCCAAGGGTATTTGTGTGTAAGTGAATGCAATGAATTCAACTGGAATTCGAACTCGGTTCCCCGATTTCTCGTTCCGAACGTGGTGTTAATGTATGGTGCAGCAGTTTATCAAACCTGAGTGTGTTATTCAAAGCCAAAATGTATTTTGGATTGGAAGAATAATCATTTTTGGCGAGTTAATATGGCATTTACATTTTTTTAGAATAACGATTATTTTTCCAGATACACGTTTTACTGTTTAACCCATGACTTGGTGGTAGGATAAATTCATAATCTTCCAAAGGGTATTTGCGCGTAAGAGAATGTAAAGAATCCGACTGGAATTCGATCACAGCCCCTCAATTTTTCATTTTTTTTTTTTTTTTTTTTTTTAATCATATCACCCCAAGCAAGGCGGTAACGCCACTGATGCACAGGGGGCTATGTAAGGGTAAAAAGAATGGAAAAGAGAAAGCCGGAAACCACATCCTAAACAGGAAACAAGGGATGAGCCTCTTCACCTGTTCAATAAATGTGGGTGGAGTGTGAACCGGGCGATAGTTTAGTCTATCTACTCCAACATTTCGTTTCGCTATCTTATTACACCACCTGTACATCCACTAATGCTCTTGTAAAAGGCATGAATCCATCCTTTATGTCGCATCCGCCATACTCAATCAGAAAGTTCGAAAGTAGCCAAAACATTCAGAAATGAAAAATTGATTAGAGACATTCAGACATTTTGTTTCTCGTGATAAATATCTGTCGGAAAAGCATACTGAAGTTACGTGAAGGCGGTGGAAAAAAGACTTAAAACGAGATGCCAGGTCAGAACCGATAACAGTTCAGACTCCTCTTCGCGTTTATATACAAGCTGTGTACGACGGACTACAGATGTGCCGGTGGGACATTGAAGCGAGACGGACGATTGACGCCTGTTATCGTGCGTCGAGGCCGCCAGAAGATTCGTAAATTCTTCGTTAGTGTACGACGTCCCAGCCTCGTTTTCCACTAAACGCTTATTCTTCTCAGCATGATCGGCGGCCGAGAAAGAAATCGACTTTTAATAACAAATCTCACAGCCCAATGACGGAGCCAGCTTTTCCTGGGACCTTCTTGTCGCCTCCTGACCCGTCTCGTCTTTTTCGGGGACACCCTGACAGAGAGACAGCTGGAACATTTCCCATCCTTATTCATTCGAAGAATTAGACACTCAAATTGCTTGTTCTCTCTTTCGGAAAAGGGAAATCAGTGGAGTGGTGACTGGCAATGTTTTCATTTATTTTTGTCTTAATTTTTGAAACCAAGGAGGTTTTTAAATTGAAGAAGAGGATAGAATGAATGCATTTGACTCATAATAGAAGAGGAAATAACAAAATAATAATAATAATAGCAATAATAATAATAATAATAATAATAATAATAATAATAATAACAGCAACATTAATAACGGTGTTGCTGATGGGGTGGAGGAGTACTCAAATTTGCCAAAACGAAATGAATTAAATTAGGAAGAATTTTCAATGACGCCGATGAAGAAAAAGGGAGTGTTTTGTGTTGTGTCCTAAAGGAGTTCCCTCCTAAAAAGCGGTTATTTTATTTTATTTAAAAAATAGAATTCGGTAAAAAAGGGAAGTGGATGAAAATAAATAAATAAATAAATAAATAATTGACGTTGGAAACGAAGAAACAAATGGAGAATTGAATGAAATAAAAAAAGTAACTTCAGAATGAATGAAAGTTGATGATGAAGAAAAAAGTAATCGTGGGTTGGGTGCTGTTTGACGATTAATGACTCACAGATTAATAGATAAAATATTGATGTAGAACCGAAAAAATAAAACGATCCCGAAGAACGGAATTTATTTTTTTTAATTATAGAAAATCAAGAAAGAAAAATATAAAGGTTATATAAATAATTGAAGCGGTGGGCTTATTTAAATTTATTCCAAGACAACTGAAACAGAAATTTCAAAAAAAAAAAAAAATGTGAAAAGAAAAGCAAGTGCAAATGAAAAAAAAAAGGAAAGTTAAAAATATTGAAAAGATGAAAAAAAGGAGAATAATAGCAAAAAAAAAAAAAAAAAAAATAATAGAGAGAAAGTGAAACGGAAAAAAATAGAAAAAGATAAGAAAAAGTAAATAAAAAATAAAGCAGAAACAATCTAAGAAAAAAACAGATGAAAGAAAGTAGAAAAAAAGAATAACAAAGGGATAATGAAAATGAAGAAAGAAAAAGAAAAGATAGACTAAAGAAAGATAAAAAAAATGAAAGAAAAAAAGGAAAAACAGAAAATTTGATAAAGCAAAGGAAGATAAAAAAGAAAAAGAAAAAAGAAGGAAATTAAGAAGTATGCAGAAAATATAACAAATAAAGAAAGAAAAAGAAAGAAATGAATAAAAAAGAAATCAAATGAAAAATCAGAAGGAATGAAGAAAAAGTTAAAAAGAAAATGAATAAAATATTTTCTGTACTTCTGAGATTAGGTATTATTTACATTATTTATACTGTTTGAACCGTTGTTCTCATCTTTATTACCATATTCATGATGTTTCGGCCGTTATAGGCCCCGGCTTTCTTCAGGCACTAGGAATTTCGAACCGAAACCTTTACTTCAATCACTGGGGTTTATCATTCACATTCCGAACAACAGCCCGAACAAGGGTCAGTGGATAAAAGCGTTGGTTAAATCCAGTGACTTGACCAAAATAGCTGTGAGTTCAATTCCTGGCTACAGTAGAGGTGAACAAATAACTTACAGAGTTGAGTTAAAGGGAGATAACTACATGGTATTTGGAATTGGCTTCGCACACGAAATCAGAATGTTATACCCCAGTGATCGAAATAAAGGGTTCGGTTCGAAATTCTTAGCATCTGAAGAAGGCCAGAGCGTTGGAAGTATGGCAACAAAGATGAGATCCGAACAAGTAAATAATGAAAATAAAAAGATAATCTTCTGCCCAGTCAGTCATGTCTCTTTCGAGACATGATCGCCCAAAACGTGTATCACGTATGGCACTTAACTAACTGAATGCGACTGATATTCCTGGGTGCAATAATGCGTACTGACTATCAAATATAGATTTCCTAAGTTTTTGCGATACAAAAGGTCTCGGAAACGGTAACGATATATCGCAAATTATAATTTGTTTTTTTACCTGTATGGTATCGTTTCAATCTGTCTTTTAATCGTTTAAGTTCTTCATCCGATTGTTGATGAGTGACTATTTTCCGTAAATCACAAAGATCTATCGATAGGTGAATTATCGCCATCTTATTTATATTTTTTATTTTGCGCATGCGCGTTGATTGTTTTTGACTTTGTTGACTACACAGTATACTAGGATAGGCTGAGAACTGTCTGTGAGAAAAAAATGTACCATGTCGTAAATCCCTCCGCTAGAAATTTGGAAACGGCATGTTGTACTTTTTAGCATTCGTGCCAAAAGCTCAAATACGAACATTTAACAGTGTTTGAAGACAGTGCAGAGAATGGTTAGGTGATTCTAATGGAAATTATGAAAGTGTTTGGAGTCATCACTAGTGATTGCGACCTTATGCCTCCATTCATCTTTCCACGAGGCCTCAAACTCAATATGAAGACTTACATCAAGTACCTTGAGGAGGTCGTCCTTCTCTGGGTCAAAGAGAGTAATTGCAGGATGGTTTTATGTTCGGTAACAGGACTCTTGGATGTGCGTTGTGGTGTAGTGGATATAGGCTCAGAATGAGAAACCGGAGAGTCGAGTTCGAATTCCAGTTTAATTCATTGCATTCACTTACGCGCAAATACCCTTGGGAAAGGTATTAATCTATCTCTTCCCTCCAGTTATGGGTTAAATAACAGGACAGGTTGGGTTCTATAGCCTTGTCTGGCAACTAGTCTACCGCAGAAAGCAATGGCAACCTACTGCGGGATAATCTTCTACCCAGTCAGTCATGTCTCTTTCGAGATATGATCGCCCAAGCGTGTTTCACGTATGGCACTTAACTGACTGACTGAACAGATTCTGCACTATGTCACACAAGCAAGAGAACCTAGTCATGGCTGTCAGATAATTTCTTCGACAATAACACCCCTTCTAACTACCCACTTGATTATTATTTGTGGGGCGCAGTTGAACGAGAAACCCACAAATTTCTTTGCATCACCAAAAATGAACTGAAGGCAAGGATTATGGTAGCATTCGCCAAATTAAACAAGGAGGCTGTCCAGAAAAATGCAGGAGATTCCTAAGTCGTCTTGAAGCTAATGTCGATTTTATCAAATAAATTTACTCTTTAGTATTTCAGTATATTTCTGTGTAATTTTATCAAATATATGTGTTTAAATGTCAGTGTTATTTTAAATTTTTGTGTCATTTGGACCAGTGGTCGCGAACTGGTGGTCCTTGAAAAATTTTGGATGGTTCATAGAAAAATCGGAACATTATTTCTATTTTTATGAAACAACAATATATTTTGTGCGAAAATACATTTTTATTTGTCTCATCAATTAAAACTCGGTTTATTGAAATAAAAACAACTTTCCGTTTTCAAGTGACATCATTAGAGCCCAAAATCCATAAAGAGATTTAAACAAATAGGAACAAATATCACACTAAAAATGTGTAATAAATTTCAAATTTTCATTTTATTTTTTTATTTAAATGATTACACGATAACGTTGTTTCTTTTAATGAATGCATTTCATATTAGTAAAATGAAAGTTTTCCGATTATTGTTATATAAATGTAGCTACCATTTTTCTAAATTCATATTCAGTCAGTTAAGTGCTATACGTGATACATGCTTTGGACGATCATGTCTCTTTCGAGGCATGACTAACTGGGCAGAAGATTATCCCACAGTAGGTTGCCATTGCTTTCTGTGGTAGACTGGTTGCCAGCCAAGGCTATAGAACCCAATCTATCCTATTATTTAACCCCTAACTGGAGAGAAGAGACGGATTAATATTTTTCCCAGGAGTATTTGTGCGTAAATGAATGCAGGGAATTCAAATTCATATTAGTGGTCCATATATTTATTTTGAAAAGCTATGATTGTGCACGGGATAGTGGAGTGGTATCCCGTTGTCTCCAGGAAGAGATAGCTGAAGTTCTTGGGACATGCAATAAGAAAGGAGGGCTTGGAGAACCTGATACTAACAAGTCAGATAGAGGAAAAAACAGACAGGGCGAAAGCAGCGAATAACATATTTGAAGGGCTTGAGCAGGTGGATGACAGAACGGGGTTACGTGGTGCATCAGGAGAAAGCTTGCTAAGAGCCACCAGGGACAGAGAGACGTGGAAAGCCATGATCGCCTATGTCATGAAAGGACAAGGCACATGGAAGTAGAATTAGTGGTCTTCCAAATTTTTACGTTTAGTGGCCCATGAAGTTGAAAAATTTGGCGACCGCTGATTTAGACCAGGGGTTTTCAAACATTTTGACTTAGGGACCCCTTTATATTTCAAGTTTTAGTCTAGGGACTCACTATAAACGCTTATGAAATTTATACATACATTTTTACTAAAAATAGCTTATACTTATGCAGGAACATAATAAAAACTGGTTTTAAGCTTACATTAAATTGATAAATTTAAATTTTCATTTGATAACATTAATCAGTAAAAATAAATATCCAGACATTGAAATTTTATACTTTGAATTTCACGTGATGAGTTAATCCACGGACCCCCTATCTTATCCTTGCGGACCCCCTATGGTCGGCTGACCCCCTATGGTCGGCGGACTACAGTTTGAAAACCCCTGATTTAAACGACAATTCATCCATCGCACTTGTATATAACAAAAGGGAACAAAGAACAACAACCTAATAAATGAAAAAAGAAGGAGTGAATGACTGTTAGAAGAAAAAGAAGATAAAGAGATTAACTGAGTGAAAAAAAAGTAAAAGATCAGCAGAAAGAAAGACAGAAGAAAAAATAAAAGCCGAGCGAACGAATAAAGTAAAGAAAATTAAGAAAGAAATTTAGAACGAATGCTATGCATAAAGAAATCAAATGAAAAATAATTTTGTAATAAGAACGAAAAAAAAAACGTCTGAATAAAAAGAATGTTAAGAATTTTGAATAATCGGAATTAGATTTGTTGGAAGAAGAATTTAAATTTAATGTATATTCTATAATTTAACCGTGATTAATCACCTCTTAGGGTGTCAAATAAAAAAATGTCTTTACTGGACATGTCAGGGCGGATGAACAAGTTAGTTTTCTTTCCTGGGAGTCGGGTTTTCAATCCCTACGTCATTGTAAGTCCTTAAGTCATTGTAACTATACACCGACTTCAATATATCAAAGAGATTTAGCAAAAGATTAACGGATAAGATTAACATGAAAACAATCTCCCCCTTCATACCACTCGCTCATAGTCAAAAGAAAGCGTTACGTTACAAACTTCTTAATAGATGCTATAACTGGACAGTTTCTTTTTTTTCTTTTTTTTTTTAATAATTAATTCACCCCCAAGTAAGGCGATAATGGCACTAAGACGCTACTGAAAGTGATATAGAATGAGAAAAATTTAGAAAGAACTGGAAACCCAATTCTAAACAGGAAAGAAGGGATAAACTTCTACTTGTGTCCCTAAAACTGCTGAGGAGTGTAAACCGTACGATAAGCGAATCTATCTATTCCTAACTTTGAAGAAAACACAATAACAGAAACGTTGTGATAAAAACAATTCAGTCGAGAATTTAAACCAGAAAGGTTCAGTCTATAGATATTTGCAAAGATTTATGTTTAATGGAAGGGTACATGTGTTTATAATCAATCGACTATTACTTGAAGCAAAGCAGCTTGTAACATTCATTCTAGAGCAAAAAAAATATTTTCTTAAAATGTAATATGCTTTTGGCTAAAAGTGTTTTTTTTTCCTAATTTTTTCCATTATTTATTCTTGTTTTTTTTTTATTGTTAAGTGCAGTGACAAGGAAAGAGATTATGTTGAAAAATATTTGATGTCTCGATTAAATACATTTTCTCAATGAGCTATGGATTGAGATTAATATCTGATAAAGGCAAATTTTTTGAGTTTTTTGTTTTTCTTTCTTTTTTTTTTCTTTTTTTTTTCTTAAGGATTTTTAGACCTAACTGTTATTTTAGTCCTTCTTTTATTTTGTGGTAGATAGGAAATTGAGAATTAAAAGCAAACTTCTTCACTTTTACAAAAAATTACACATTCAGTTTTCTTGTAGTTTATGTTTAGTCCTTTCTTCTCGCTTTCCTTTGCTACATTCTGTGTTTTACTAAAATTTGCTGATCTCCTCTATCTACCACTGTGTTGCTTCAAGTCTTCTATTTCTCTGTAAGAAGTTATCTTGCGTTCACTGACATATTGGAGGGCTGATGTTCCATAGCAGTTGGACCCACTTTTCTTGGTTTCTAATTAAATTTTCGTTATTCTTAATACTTTGCTTAGCTTTTGAAAAGCACTTTTGCGATTCCGACGTGTCTTCAGATTTCTATGTTACATTTTCTATCAACAGAAAAAAGTATTCTTATTCTGTTTTAATTTGTAATCCATGTCCAATCGTTTTTGTTACATGTTTTTAGTTACATACCCTTTGTAACTCTAAGTAATATTTGTCTCTTTACTATTCTTCCCAGTCCCTGTTTTGCTATCCATTTACACATGCTCCTTAGATAGATTACTAATGTTTTTGATACTGCTCCTCTTGCCTCAAATGTCATGTGAGCGTCAGATTCTTAAAGCCTCTTTCTTCTTTATATTTTGAAGATTTTAACTCTCTGATTCTAAGTACAAGTGTCCATTCTGTTTCCTTAAAACTTCCTTGCTGCTCATATATCCAGTTCATAATATTCTCATTATCCTCCTGTAGAACCACATTTTCGTTGCCTCGAATTTCTTCAACTATGATTGTCCAATATTCAATGCCATAGAAGAGAATTGATATCACATAGCAGTTCAGCACACTTTTCTTGGTTTGTAATTAACTTTTCCTATTTCTTAATACTTTGCTTAGCTTTTGAAAAGCATTCCAACGTGCTTTCCATCTTTTGTTAAACCACTTCGCAGGAATTTAAACTTCTATGCATAACTCTGATTAAAAGCCTAAGGAATACTAAGTGCTGAAATCTTGGATGTGCAGGTGGTGTAAAGCAGAGTAATAAAGGACAGGGCTCTTCTAGCGTGCTTGTTTGACAGGATTAATTACAACTGAGTAGTGAGTTTGATCTTCACTGGGCGCACCATACTTTGTGCCAGATCTAAGTTACGCATAGAAAATCACCAGAGTATTGAAAGACAGGAATATTTCGTTGGAAACAAAGAAGAGAGTATTGAACTGCTACGTTATATCTGTCCTCCTATATGACAGTGAATGCTGAACAATCTCTTTAAAGATGAAGGAGAGACTTGAGGCAACAGAAATGTAGTTCTGCAGAAGGATAATGGGGATGGCATAAAGTTAACATGTGAGCAACGGCGAGTCTTGGAGAGAATGCAAACAAAAAGGAAACATATACTTAACAACAGGAAAAGACATTATTTATGTTATTCAGACCATTGTCATTATTTTTGTTGCCATTTGTACCACGTTTCGGCCGTTGTACGCTTCGGCCTTCTTCAGGTGCTAGGAAACATCAGGCGTAGCTGACCACATAGGAAGGGAGAAAGTGGATCACCGCCCCCTATAGAATGGAGGTTGAAGAGCTGAGTTCCGATTTAAATTGGATTCGTTATATCATTCAGTAGTTGAATATATTCTTATTTCGACATTGAGTGAATCTAGGCAGCTTTCAATCTTCACCACTAATTCAGTTCTCAACCAAATTTCAAACAGTTTATAAAGTTAGATAAGACGCTGCTTTAGCTACATTTTGGAAAAATTTTGAATTTTGGTTCAGTAGAAAAAAGTTACATCAAAATATGTAAATTTCGAAAAGGGAGACTAACTACATAAGTACATAAGTGAGTGACCAACGCTTCTAATAATAAATCTTATTTTTATAACTTTTTTCTGTTTAATTATTTTGCATGCTGTTTTCAACATTTAAATTCTGATGATATCTTTTATCATTTTTGTCAATCAAACTTTGCTTATCAGTTATCATTTGATCAGTATTCATTATCAGAATTAACTATAAATAATCAATTTTTTATTGTTTTTTTAAACAAATGCAAATAATTTTTTTTCTTTTTAATATTTTTTAATATTCAGTAATAAATTTATATTAAATTAATAGCAATGCCTAGAAAAATCATGGATTACATGGAAAAATGCGTGCATGAAAAGTAATATTCTTAAGATTATATTAAATCTGGAAAATAACAGGCTAAGTTTTAAACCTGGAAAAGTAAAGAACAAGTTTAGTATAGTGAAGTAAAAAAAAAAAGAAATTTCTTTCTTAAAATATTGCAGCTAAAAATAACATTTGAATGTAATATTTTAAGGAAGAAATTTCCATGTAATACACTTATACGCAAATACACTTGGAAAAGATATAAATCCACGACTTTTTCCCCAACTATGGGTTAATTATCAGGAATTGTATCATTATTATGTTCCCACCATCTTCACAGCATCGAAAGAATTAATGAATTTATATTTAATCTTACATTTCTATTACTTCAGACATTATTATAGTGGGCATTCGTATTTGAAATAGACGCCACATGTGTGTGCGTGTAGATGAGTGTGACATTTCTGAGGAGGACCAGATTATTTCTTTGCTACATCTAAGATGAAAAAGCCACTTCAAGGTTCACTAAGATCTGTGTTGTAACTTATTGAACCTGGACGTGGCATGTTTATAAGGTGGCATGATATATATATATATATATAGTCATCCACATACAATCCTGTTTTGCTGTATCACAGCTCATCAGTGTGGCTAGACACATCTTCTGGCCGGGATCGAAACTCGACCTATTTGGTGTCAGATGGAGTCGCTACCCACTAAACCATAGGCGCATGGAATCAGAAAAGGGAAATGTTAACGTGTTGTATATAAGCAGTGGATGCACACGCCAGTCACTGAAAGAACTCAATTCATCACTAAGGAGTAATGCATATATCGCAAAAGTGGAAACTGTTTTTAATTTTTTTTCTCTTGAGAGCGCATTCGTAATGAGAACATAATATATTATATTGGGAATATAATATATATGTCATCCGCAGATAGATCTGTTTCGCTGTATCACAGCTTATCAGTACGGTTAGACTCCGATTGCTTCTAACCCAGGATTGAAACCCGACCGAAGCGGCGTCAGTCGGCGATTCTACCTCTCGGCCATGGGCGCACGGTAGAAGAAGGCATACTTTTTAGCATGTATATTATCACTATACACGCCCAATAGCCAGAGTGCTCTAATTCATTAGTGAATGAGCGATATATATATATATATATATATATATATATATATATATATATATATATATATATATATGCACAATATCTCTCTTACACACACATATACATATAAATTAGTGTGTGCTTCGTTGACAAAGTTCTTTTGTTATTTTTTATTGTCTTTCTCATGCGCGTACAAGTGTTTTTTGTACTAAATCAATGCAAAAATTGTCCATTCTTATCTGAGTTAGTTTATTTGAGCGGTTTCGGGAAAAATTTGTGGATAATGTTTTCATTTATTAAGTACATTAAAAAGACACTTGAAAATTTGCAAGAAAAACATAATAAAAGCAATTTAAAATTATTTTCTCTGGCTTGTTCAAAAAAACTTATATAAAAAAGAACTTCCCAAATGCAGAACTATACATATGTGTATGTGTGTGTGTGTGTGTGTGTGTGTGTGTGTACGTGTGTGAATAAAAACGATGAAAAACTAAAGTTGTGAGTTCAATACCAGGCTATAGCAGTGGTGAACAAGTAACTTACAGGGTTAGAGGGAGATAACTTATGACTATCAAAAGAGGCACTACGACGCAAGGAATGAATTTCATATACCCCAGTGATTGTAATAACGTGTTCGGGTCGAAATTCCTAGCACCTGAAAAAGGCCGGAGCGTACAACGGCCAAAACATCGTACAAATGGCAACAAATATGAGGACAATAGTCCGAATAATGTGAATAATTAAAAACTATAATTAGCCGGCACGTTTCGTCTTTTGAGGGATTTTATCAAGGCAATGTATGATATATTATTCTGCACGTGATTTTTTTTTATTCACGGAGCCGAGTATGTTATTGGTTTATCAAGTTTTATAAATTGGAGAACGTTCGTAAATGTTCATCACGTGGTTGAAAGGTCCGTGGTTGAAAGGTCCGTGGTTGAAAGATCAAGCAAAGCACGAGGAGGGCAAATGTGTCCGAATTTAAAGTCTGATGGAAAGTAAAGGTTTTTTAATCATTTCACCCCAAACAACGCAGTTTTACTGCTACTGTTGCGTAAGGATTTACATAGTCAGATTTTAATGAATTTTTTTGTTTTTATTCTTTCTATTTTAAAAAAAAACCTGAAAATGTTTTCTAGTTTTGTATTCAAAACATTTTACTGAGAATAATTTTTTTTCCTTCAAAAATGTGTGATGATAATAATTTTTTCTTCAAAAATATATTGTTAGTAATATTCTTAATTCAAAAATGTATATTTTTCTATAAGAGTCTATTTTTATGCACATATTTCTATAAATGTCTATTTTTATACTGTCATAGTGTTTTGACCCCAGTTTAGGGGCTAGCTATTTCCCCATAGTTGGGACCCTAACAGGTGCTACTACTTTGGGTCAGGGTGGACCTGGGAACAACAGCAATTAAGAGGTGGTTCCATGCTCCTCCCAACTCTCCTACTTAGAGGTTTTGCTTCCGGATACAGTTTACCGTCATGCCCAGGACCCTGTATAAATGGCGTATTATTAAGTTATCGAAAATTGAAAAGTTTAATACAAATCGTTCTGCCTCCCTATTTTTAGAATAATTCTTCTTTTTATTTTTGTGTATTTGTAGTTTTTTTTTGTATGGTAATTTTTATGTGTAAATTAAAGGTCATGTTATTCAGAGTTTCTTCCCCTGACCGGAAAAAAATTGTACAATTGCATCACTTGTGATCGCCATACACTTATCTTATCTCGCATTTGTCAAGTCTGTCAACACATACGGTGGAAAGGTAAGAAAGTTAACTCCGTATTTAAGAAATAGTTTTATTCTAAATTTCATGCTATAAATAAGTACTATTTGTGTAAATCAGATAAATTTCGTATTAACTTTGTTAATTTTCAAAACATAATGTGTCACAGATGTATATTCAATTTTTGCAAGATTTTAAAACCGAGAATTAACTTTGGTTTATAAATGTGTCAATCGATGAAAAATGGCAGAAAAATTGAAAGTTAAAAAAACTGAACGATTTTAAATTCCAGTCGATATAATTTCTGTTTGAAATTAGCTTAGTAGAAATAGTAAATGTAATAATCAAGCTTTCAATTAAAACTAAAATAAAAGTTTCAAGAAAAACTATTTTATTTTTAAAAATTTAATTTAAAATTTAGACAACAAAAATGAGTGTAGATACCTAGATAAAGATATTGAAAGTTTTTTAATTTCTTTTTTGCGTTTTTTCTTTGGATATGTACTGGGAGCTGCAAATTCTTAATGCTCTTAAGTAGAAACCTATAATTATATCAGATTTTATTTTACAGGAGTGGCTTGAGTGGAAGTTGACGAGGTCGTTTTTGTTGGTATGATTTTTGTAAACGTCAAATCCCACATTGCCTTGATAAAGTCCATCAAATGACAAATCACATCGGTTAAGTACAGTTTTTCCCTTTTCCCTTTATTTTTGTTCATTTTGTCTCTTCTACAGATACCCTTCATCTGCGAACATATATATATATATATATATATATATATATATATATATATATATATTCTCTTTTTCTATTTGTCTCTTCAGACTTCCACTCTGACAGATATTAAGGCAGTTACATGCGTAGAATGTAAGTAGTTTTATTGGTGAGCCCTGGTTACGTTTGATTTATGTTAGGAAATCTGGCAAACATTAATAAGGAGAAGGATAGATAGAATGATAGGCGAATAAGAGAGGGATGGGTAATTTTGAATAAGATGGATGTACCAAATGCGACACCAGTGATGATGTTGGGGGCTAAACCTGCTGATGACAAAAGCACCCAGTTGAAGATAACATGTTCGTAAGAGCACATTGTTTACACACATGTGTTAGACGAGGCAAAATGTTTTTACGGTACCTTACATAAATTCGGTTGTCTGTTTACATGTGTAGGGGACAGGCAGGGGAGGAGTGGCAGTGGGGGCGTTCAGACCATGGGTAGAAAGAAAGAAATAAAGAAAGAAAGAAATAAAGAAAGAAAGAAAGAAGGAAAGAAAGAAAGAAAGAACCGATGAAGGAAAGTGAGAAAGAATAGAGAGATATGCAGAAAAGGTAAAAGAAGGAAAAAATAGACAAATCGTTTGAAACTTGAAAATAAAGAAATAAAGGAAGGAAGGAAGCAAGCAAGCAAAGATAAAAATTGAGAGAAAGTAAATGCAGGATAAAATGTTAGGTTTTTAGAAAGAAAGAAAGAAAGAAAGAAAGAAAGAAAGAAAGAAAGAAAGAAAAAGTAAGCAAAAGATTCGGGATTTGAGGAAGGAAGGAAGGAAGGAAGGAAGGAAGGAAGGATAGTATAGTTAAAGCGAAAAAGAAAGTAAAAACAGAATAAAACGTTAAGGGTTTGAAAATAAAGAAAGAAAGAAAGAACCAATGAAGGAAAGTGAGAATAATGGGAGGATATGCAGAATAGGAAAAAGAAAGAAAAAGTAGATGAATCTTTTGATACTTGAAAATAAGGAAAGGAAGGAAGGAAGGAAGGAAGGAAGGAAGGAAGGAAAGCAAAGATCGAAAGTGAGAGAACGAAAGAAAAGGTAAAATAAAATGTTAGCTTTTTGAAAAGAATGAAAGAAGGAAGGAAAAAGTAAGCAAAGAATTGGAATTTGAGGAAGGAACGAAGGAACGAACGAAGGAACGAAGGAACGAACGAACGAACGAAAGTATAGTTAAAGTGAAAAAGAAAGTGAAAAGCAGCATAAAACGTTGCAGATTTGAAAAGAAAGAAAGAAAGAAAGAAAGAAAAAAATGAAAGAAAGAAAAATACCAAGAAATAGAGAAAGAAAAATAAGAAAAAAGTAGATAAAAGATCTGGAAATTAAAAAGAAAGAAAGAGAGAATCAATGAAATATAAAGAAAAAGCAGAACAACGTACTGGTGATTTGAAGGAGAAGGAAAAATAACGCAAAAATGAAAGAAAACCATTATAAAGAAGAAAAACTGAGAAAATGAAAAGAACCGTTTCGTATGAAAGGCCAAATTTTCATTTCTATCCCATACCAAAAGTTGTTCTTTGATCCTCTAAAAGAACTTTAAGAGAATCACGGATGTTGATCCTCTTTGGGGTAGGCGGACAGGTTGGCTCTGATCACTTCGATAATTTTCACACAAACCCTGATATATATTTTGCCGTATTAAATTAACTTCAAATATCAAGAGAAAGAAAGAGAGAGAATGGTGAGGGCTGTATTAATATATATGGAGAGAGGGAGAGAGAGAGAGAGAGAGAGAGAAATGCGGTAGATAGAGAGAAAAAGAAAGAAACGCTTAGTGAACAAAAAAGTTGAAGAAATTTAAAGATCAAAAAACGACGAAGAGAATAAAAAAGGAAATGTTAAAATAACGAGGTTAAAAAAACTATAGAAACAATCACTAAAATAATTAAAATAAAAGAGATGAAAAGGAAAATAAAAGAGAAAGAAGGAGAGTGAAGAAGAGTGAAGGAGAGTGAGAGTAGAATAAAGAAACTAAGAGATTTAAAAGATCAAGATTAGAGAGAAGAAAAGGGAATGAACTATAAGCGAAAAAGCAGAAGAAAAATAGAAAGCAAGTGAGGGAGAGTGAGGAAGAGAGAGAGATAGAGTAAAAGTAAAGAAAAAAGATATTTAAAAGATCAAGATTAGAAAGAAAGAAAAAAGGAATGAAGTGTAAGGGATAGAGCAGAAGAAAACGAGAAAGGGAGAGAGGGAAAGTGAGGAAGAGAGAGAGTGGGTAGAAGTGTAGAAAAAATTGATTCCAAAGATCAAGACTAGAGAGAAAAAAAAAGGAATGAACTATAAGCGAATAAGCAGGAGAAAGAAATAAAAAGCGAGAGAAAGAGAGTAAAGAAAAGAGAAAGAGTAAAAGTCAAGTAAAAAAGAGATTTAAATAATTAAGATTAAAGAGAAAGAAAGAAGGAGGAAAGAACTACAAGCGAAAAACAAAAGAAAACTAGAAAACCAGAGAGAGAGAAAGAGAGAGAGAGACAAAGAGAGGGAGTGAGAAAGCGAGAAAGGGTAAAAAAATAAATATAGAGATTAAAAACATCAACATTAGAGAGAATGAAAAATGAAAGATGAAGGAAAGAAAACTCGAAGCTTGATCTGTTATATATATATATATATATATATATATATATATATATATATATATATAGGAATGTGTTGTAATTTGCTTGAAGTATTGTGTACATTAGGGATATGGTTAGGTTTTGGAGGCTGTCACAATGTGTTTAATAAAATAAAGGAAGGTAAATAAGTTGTTGGATATCACCTATTTTATTATACATTAATATTTCGCGATTAAAATCTCATCAGTCACGCATATACACATCATATGCACACGCACACACACACACACACATTCATGCTCTGGCACACTTACACACACAAACATGCACACACACATACACACACACATACTACAATCATCAACTGCAGCAGCAGCAGCAGCAGCAGCCAGGAAGGACCATTTGTTGAAAGTCTAGGACTCAAACGCAATCCCCCTAACATTCTGAAGATGAGATTTTAATCTCGAAATATTAATGTATAATAAATAGGTAATACCCCAAAACTTCTTTACCTTCCTTTATTTTACTAACCGCATTGTGACAGCCTTCAAAACCTAACCATATTCTATATATATATATGCGGTAAAATCCCTGGAAGGCTTGGTAAAATCAGGGATAATGTTTGTAAATAGGATCCTAGTAATATCGTTTAAATATTAAACTGATCCAATGGAGAGCTAAATGCAAACCAAATTCAATTTACAGAGCAGATATATCTTTATTTATCTGTAAATTCAGATAAAACTTAGTGGGGAAATAGCCATTTTCAACATGTCACTTGAAGGCATGCATTCTTCGACCCCTTCTAATCTGAGAAAAAAGAATATTCTAAGCCCAGATATTAGTTTAGGTAAAAGAAGGGGTTGGGATGTATTGCTTTTTCTTTGGGTTGGGCTAGGGGGCGGAGCCGGTAGTAATTCTTCCTTAGTAGTGGGAGGCATGTGGCCTGACCATAGGGTTGGCAGGCTAAGTGGTGTGGAGGTAACTGCTAGGTCAACTTTAAAATATATATATATATATATATATATATATATATATATATATATATATATATGTGTGTGTGTGTGTATTATAAATTTTACACACACACACACACACGCGCACACACACACACATATATATATATATATATATATATATATATATATACTATTCTCTTCACAAAATCCAAGAGCCATTTGACTAGAGGGTTATAGAGGAAGTGACAAAGTTTATGCAGATATATGAGGAAGATAACCGTTAACGTGAGACTTAAACATGTTAAAATAGTATTTATCTCGGAAGAATTTGCTTGGAATTCGGTTCCATAAAGCACCAGTTCGTGGGAAGAAGTTGCTCGAGTGGAACTTACATCTCACCAATGGAATACGAAAGGGAATGAGGGTGGTTCGCTGAAATATGCGTAACATGGCGGGTCTTAACCGTGAAGGTTATATCTGGTGTATCTAAGGAATGTAGCACGTTTTAACACGCTAGAGCAACAAGACAAAAGGTTTATGGCATTTCGTTTGCTGAAAAGGGTGTTGTAGTGGGAGGGAGAAATAATTCCCCAGCAACAAGAACGTGGAGACGCTCTCTCTGACTGGAAAAATAGGAAATACAAAAGAAAAAAAAATAAAATTAAAAATTAACAAAACTGAAGAGTAATTATAATCCTTCTTCTTCTTCATCTTCTTCTTCTTCTTCTTCTTATTATTATTATTAGTAGTAGTAGTAGTAGTATTGTTGTTGTTGTTGTTGCTGCTGTATCGTCGTTGTTGTTTGGTGTGCGAGTCGGGGTGATTGTGTGAGAATACAGTTTGCCAACAATGTGACGCTGGGATTCAAATATACAAAAACCTGTATACTCATTCTGATACCCAATCTGATAAGAGTACAGGAGGCGCATGCATTGCTGTCAAATGTACACAATATGGGGATTATTATTATTATTATTATTATCATTATTATTATTATTATTATTATTATTATTATTATTATTATTTCGCACGAGTTTAACACAGTACACCTATTGTGATCTTAGCTCCTTTTCAACCTTGTGGCAATATGGGATTGAAGTGATGCATTTGAGATACGAAATAAAATAGTATATTTGCCCCATACGCAACACTAGATTCTCTCTCTTTCTCTCTCTCTTTCTCTTTCTCTCTCTCTCTCTCTCTCTCTCTATATATATATATATATATATATATATATATACTACCGGCCATACTCATTAGGCCAACCCAGTGTTTAAAAAAAATTATGTATTTCATACTATTTTTTAGTATTGATTGCTAAGTGAATAATTGTAAATGAAAATAGAATGGTTCTTTTGTTAATATTACACAATGACATTTGCATGAAATGAATTTATAAATATTTAATAATTACCTATATTGCAGTTTAATCAATGAAATAATCAAGAAAATTTAAGGTGATTCGAACGAGTTCATCTTTGCTTCCTTGCTTGTAAAACTTTGCAAAGTAATAATAACAAAAGAATCATTCTATTTTCGTTTGGCAATAAATATAAAAATAGTATATAATACATCATTTCTTTTAAAAAAAAACTGGGGTGGACTAATAATTATGGCCGGTATTATATATATATATATATATATATATATATATATAGGTGGGGTGAATGCATGCGCAGATGTGTGGGTGTGCTTGTGTATGCGTGTGTGTAGTACAGTATTATTATTATTAATAATATACCACGCAGATGTTTATATATAAATACACGCTATCCAACATCATCAGTTATTTTGAATTGTTCCGTATTTGTAGAAATCTAAGGGACACTTCATCAAATGTGTCTTTTCACTAGAAAGTTTCAGGCAAATATTATACATAATAATATGGATCCAAAATGCAGGTTTTATGATAAACACCAAGAAACAATAGGCCATCTAATTTCAGGCTGTTTTGTACTTGCCCCAAATGAATATAAAAATTGTCACGATAGAGTGGGGCAATAATTGCATTAGACAATGTGCAAACACTTTGGAAAATATGTAAACAAACACTGGCATAAATATCACCCAACACCGGTTACAGAAATAGCGTTGTTTCATCTGTTCAAGAGCTTTATCTTTGGCTTTCATTTTCATATATTTTGCTGCAATAGTTGGTTCTTGGCTTCTGTTTTGCTATTCTACAGAATCTACTAACTGTAAATCTTGTTTGCATTTATGACGTTATGTATTTAGTTGGAACCCGAAATGAAATCTGAATACAACAGAAGTCAAAGGAACAAAAAGCCAAGGAAGAAATCAAGAACCATGTAAGTCAATTACAAAATATTGCAATGGAGGAACGAGAACAGCTCCCAAAATTACAACCAACAAAGCATAGCCTCGAAACTATTAAGAAGATTCTCATATAAATCTCAATGAAGCAATATATGCATCAGCAATAGCAGCAACAAAAAATGAACATCAAATTAAAAACAAGGCTGTCTCGCAGACATGAAGATCCACCTTGAAAAAAAAAAATAGAAAAAGAAATTGAACAATTTAGAAGTGAACTACCACTACTGGATGAACTGACTAGAGGAATAAATGTAAGAACTAGGAAAAGCAGAAGAGTCGAAAGAAAATACAACATTAGAAATAAAAATGAAGTCCTATCAACTAAGGAAAAAATAAAGCAAAACACACAACTGAAGGCTCAAAGAATAAGACGCTATGAGAAAAGATCAAGATTCTACAGACAAAACAAGATTTTTCAAAACGATGCCAAGAAATATTACAGGGAAATAGGTAAAAAAAAATTGAAGTGACATTCCCCCACCCAAAATGGAAGAAGTTAGACAGTTCTGGGAAAAAATATGGGCGTGCCCTAAAGAACATAACAAAGAAGTAGACTGGATTGCACAAGAGATAGAACGAATCAAAAATAAACCAGAACAGACATGGGCTGGAATTACAGAAGAGGATCTTAAATTTTCACTAAAAAAAGCACACAATTTGAAATCTCCAGGTATAGATAAAATTCCTAACTTTTCGCTATATTATTTAAATACAGCACATAAAAAACTAGCCAAAGAACTTCAAGAAATGGTTGACGATCCCACTAAAATTCCTGCATGGATGACCAAAGGAATTACATTTCTTCTGCACAAGAATAGTGACACAAACAACCCGAAAAACTACAGACCAATTACATGCCTTCCGACAACATATAAACTATTAAAATCTATTTTAACAAAACAGACATATTTATTCTTGCAAAGAAATGATATGTTACCGCTTGAAAAAAAAATGGTGCAAACATGGCTGATACGGATGTAAAGACCAATTGCTTAATAACAGAATGATCCTGGAAAACTGCTACAGTACAAAGAAAAATCTTAGTACTGCCTGGATAGATTATGGTAAGGCATTCGATAGTGTGCCACATTCCTGGATTTTAAAGACTTTAAATATATACAAGATATCACCCGTTATCATCAATTTCATCAAATACTGCATATCGATATGGAAAACAACCCTTTACCTCAATCATATAAATGGAACCTGTAAGTCTGGTGAAATAAACATCAAAAGAGGTATATTTCAAGGTAATTCTTTGTCTCCCTTACTATTCTGCATATCATTAATAGCACTAACCAGTCAACTTAATAAGACAGAATGTGGTTATAAAATAAGCCAAAAGAAAATAAGCCATCTATTTTTCATGGATGACTTAAAGTTGTATGCTAAGAATGATAATGAGCTGGGAGGTCTTCTGCAAACTGTAAAATGCTTGGAATAAAATTCAATTTGAGTAAATGTGCTAAAGATACAGTTTTACGTGGATCACTACAAGAAACATCCTCAATTAGCTTAGACCCTGCTGTAACAATAAAAGAATTAAAGCCAGAAGAAACTTATAAATACCTAGGTGTAAATGAGGGTGAAACAATTAACCATAAAAATGAAAGAAATAGTGTATAAAGAGTACTATAGAAGGCTACGAATGATATTAAAAACTGAAATGAATTCTCAGAACAGAATTATGGCCATTAATAGCCTTGCAATCCCATTTGTCCAATATAGTTTCGACATCTTAAACTGGACTCTGAACGACATCAGGCGAATGGATTCTAAAACAAGAAAGCTTCTTTCTAACCATAAGATGCATCATCCAAAGGCTTATGTAGACCGTGTGTACATACCCCGTAAAGAACGTGGAAGACGTCTTATTCAGCTAGAATTGTCATACAAGACGACAACTATTGGCTTACTAACATATATAGAAACAAGAAAAGGACTGGATAATACAATTAGTAAGGCAACATGAAGAAAGAAAGAAAAAATATTCAATAATGAAAGAAGGCAAAAAATACAAACAAGATTTACAGTTGATAGATTCTGTAGAAAAGCAAAACAGAAGCCAAGAACCAACTATTGCGGCAAAATATATGAAAATGAAAGCCAAAGATAAAGCTCTTGAACAGATGAAACAACGCTGGCAAGACAAACCACTGCATGGCCAATATCCAGAACGTGCCAATAAATTGAATGTTGATAAAGTTAATATTCATCGATGGTTACGTGCATCTGAATTAAAGTCTGAAACTGAAGGCTTTATTCTTGCAGCGCAAGACCAAAGTCTTTTCACTTGAAACTTTCAGTCAAATATTATACATAATAATATGGATCCAAAATGCAGGTTTTGTGATAAACACCAAGAAACAATAGACCATCTAATCTCTAATGATTAGAAATGGAAGACCTAAGGCAGGTCGTGGCGTGTTGTTATGGCTCCATTTCATGTTTTTTCTATCTTCCCCATTATCCTTAGCGTTACATAGACAAAGTTCTCCTTAGTGTGTGGGCTGTACTTAACAAGACAATTTTTTGTGTATCTCTTAAGCTGGGGTTTCCAGGGATTCTTTCAATGTGTTGTTTTGTTCCATTTTTTTTATCATTCCAAGTGCACCTACTATCACTGACACAACTATTGTTTTCAATTTCCACATTTTTTCTATTTCAGTTTCCAGGTCTTTATATTTTGACAGCTTTTCGAATTCCTTGGTTGCTATGTTACTATCCGTTGGACATTATTATTATTATTATTTTTTATTTATTTATTTATTTCTGTTGTGTACACATTCCCTTCCGTGTCTCAGCCAGAGACTTAAAATCAGAAATGGAATCATGGCATTTTCCACTGAATATTTTGTAAAAAATAAAAATAAAATAAAAAATTACTCACACACATTTTCCGTAGATTAAACCCTTTGTACGGTTTGAAAAGTACTTGAGAGAGCTGTGTTTTTTTTTTTCTATTTTTAATGCATGGGTTACCAGGAATCACTTCAATGAGTCTATCAGAACCTTTTCCAATCAATCCGAGTCCTCCAACTAAAATTGAAATTATGGATGTCCTTACGTGTGCTACATTTTTGAGATTTTCACTTCAAAATCCTTTTCTTTTGATAGTTTTCTGAAGATCTTCAAAGATACATTACAGTCTAGCGAGAACTGCCATGTAAAAAAAGAAAGCAACATTTTTTTGGTGGGTGGCGTCTTTGATCAAGTTCTCTGATCGATTTGCTTTGATTATTCTGTCTGATTTGTAAAATCCGAAAATATTATTATTATTATTATTATTATTATTACTTCTTTGATTTCTCTTGATTTATTATTATTACTATTATTTTTAAATGTTATTATTAAATGTGAAATTCAACGTTACATTTATTGGAATACAGAGAAGGAATATCAGGGATATCAGGCTTTGGGACCGCTGGGTATAACAAAATATTATTTGGAGAGATTCTCAGACATTCAATATACAGAAGATTCTATTGATATGTATATGGATAACCATCCAACATGATGATATGATATATATCTATATATCTATATCTATATATATTCATATATATATATATATATATATATATATATATATATATAAAGGAAAACTCAATACGTCATATATATATATATATATATATATATATATAGGAGAGAATGCCAATCCGTGAAGAAGGAGAGGATAATTTAAAAGATTGTACCTAATATAAGATATCAATTAGATAAAAATAGACCGCTCAATGGATATTATCCAGAGCAAATATATTGAGGGCAAACTCAACCCATAATTATACAGTTATAATTAAGAATTTATTTCAGTAATGTAAAAAAAAAAAAAAAAAAACTGCAATTGCCTCGTTCAGACAGTTGATGAATAAATAAACGTTAACATTTATTTATTCATCAACGGTCAGAACGGGGAAAATTTAAAAAAAATTACATTGTTGAAATAAATTCTGGATTTTATATCTGTTTAATTATGTGTTTAGTTTCCCTCTCAATATATATATATATATATATATATATATATATATATATATTGAATTTTTCACTCATAGACAATTCAATAAGAAGCAAGTGATACTGAGTGTAAAAAATATTAGAAAAATAAAAATTTTTAAGGAAGGAGAACAATAAACGGAAAGGAATTAAACACATAGAATATAAAACAGAAATCAACAACAAAAATAGCAACAACAACAACAATAATAATAATAATAATAATAATAATAATAATAATAAGAAGAAGAAGAAGAAGAAGAAGAAGAAGAAGAAGAAGAAGAAGAAGAAAAAGAATGTTTGTATAGGCTCCTAACCTGTCAAGAAAGTTTTATCAACATGATAACTTATAAATCTATATTACCTGAATTTTATCGTGACATGAAACAACTTATTCAGAATTTGGAAAAATTTAAAAAAAAATAAAAACTGAAAGAACGGACTTGTTCGTATTATTCAACACAAGTTAAATATATATATATATATATATATATATATATATTGTATTTACATATATAGCTGTGTCTACATATGTGCGTGTGAGTGTGCAAGTGCGGATATCGCTATATGTGTGAGAAATATGCGCGTGTGAGGAAAAGTGAATAAAATGAACTGAAGTGATGTGTTGACGCCCACTTCAACATCTGCGATAAAACTTGAGTATTGACAACGAAAGGTCATGAAGTTAAAATTTAGGATCTGTCATCTGCAAGAGAAAGAAACGTTTCATTCTTAAAAGTTCCAGAAAGGACTTTAAGCGATGCCTTTCTTTAATCTTTGTTTTCCCCTCAACCCGCCTTCTTTTATCTTTTACTCGCTCTTATCCAATTGTCTCACACTCCTTTTCATGGCAGCATTTAAGCTCCAGATATGAGTGAAGTGGTTTTAACGCATATTTTTGTCAAACGCTAGAACTCTAAGACATGTCTTAAATATTTCGAGAGTTTATGCATATCGCGATTCAGGGCCGGTACGTACTACACTCAACCCCACTTCCAGACTGGGAGGGAAGCCTTATTGGGGTCCCTGTCAGTGCTTTGTGACCCTCTCTATCTTATCAACATTTGCTTTTTTTTTTTCTATCTACATTTATATGTGTTACAAATAAAGCGGGCTTACGGCCATATCACGTTGAATACACCGGTTCTCGCTCGATCACCGAAGTTAAGCAACGTTGAGCCTGGTCAGTAATTAGATGGGTGACCGCTTCGGAATACCAGGTGCTGTAAGCGTTTAGTGACGGATATGCATATCGCGATTCAGGGACGGTACGTACTACACTCAACCCCACTTCCAGACTGGGAGGGAAGCCTTATTGGGGTCCCTGTCAGTGCTTTGTGACCCTCTCTATCTTATCAACATTTGCTTTTTTTTTTCTATCTACATTTATATGAGTTACAAATAAAGCGGGCTTACGGCCATATCACGTTGAATACACCGGTTCTCGCTCGATCACCGAAGTTAAGCAACGTTGAGTCTGGTCAGTAATTAGATGGGTAACCGCTACGGAATAGCAGGTGCTGTAAGCGTTTAGTGACGGATATGCATATCGCGATTCAGGGACGGTACGTACTACACTCAACCCCACTTCCAGACTGGGAGGGAAGCCTTATTGGGGTCCCTGTCAGTGCTTTGTGACCCTCTCTATCTTATCAACATTTGCTTTTTTTTTCTATCTACATTTATATGTGCTACAAATAAAGCGGGCTTACGGCCATATCACGTTGAATACACCGGTTCTCGCTCGATCACCGAAGTTAAGCAACGTTGAGCCTGGTCAGTAATTAGATGGGTGACCGCTTCGGAATAGCAGGTGCTGTAAGCGTTTAGTGACGGATGTACGTTGTGGTGCAGTGGATATCGGCTCGCAAAGAGAAATCGGTGAGCCGAGTTCGAATTACCAGTTGAATACCCTGCATTCACTTAAGCACTGGTACCCTTGGAAAAGGTATTAATCTGTCCCTTCCCACCAGTTATGGGTTAAATAACAGGGTAGGACTTGGATACCCTGCCCTCAAAAACAAATCCCAATGAATCTTGCTACTCGAAAAGAAAAAGTATTACTAGACACAAAAACTAATATAAAAAACAACAATAAATTGTTGAAAAGAAAAAAAGGTATTACCAGCAGGTTAATATGCCATAAAACAAAAACAACCAACCAACAAATAAAGTGGAACATAACTGACTATTATTAAAGGACGAACATTTTCCACGAATTGTTTTTTCATCCAAATCTGTTGTTTTTTTTTTTACTCATGTTAAGTCTCGAAAAAACACTATGTAAACTTCACTATTTTTCATACCTAATGTTCAATATATTTAAGTTATTCGACATTTTAACAAAAAAAAATTTTAATTTCATGTTAAAAATTGCCACAAGACATTGTTGATTGCAGATCCACCTAGGGATCCTTGACAAAATCCAACGGAGAATCTGTAATGTGATCGATCCCGACTTGGCATGTCGAATACAGTCACGCGCAACGTGGCTTCCCGGTGTCTCTTCTAGAAATACTTTTATGGCTTCATCGGAATGAACTTAGCTCATTGGTGCCCCTGTATATCAATTTAATCGAGCCACAGGATTAGCAACTAGGTCCTACCCTTGTACTGTGAAACTAATAAGATGTAAACGCAAATTCTACTCCAACAGCTTCTTTTCTCGCACTTCCCGCCTGTGAAATTCCCTCCCGTTTGTTTTCTTCCCCGACAGATACAATCTGCAATAATTTAAATACAAAGTCGATAGTCATCTCCTATCTCACTAACTTGCATTCTCTCTCTCATGCTCCTTTCTCCGTCCACTTCACTCTCATCAGTATTCTCATCGTTCTCTTACCCTTTTCCTGATACCCTCTGTAACCTGTCACTCTTTCTCATAACTTTCTTTTTGTGTACGCCCTGTACAACTGCGGCAGATAGAATTAATAAAAATTTAAATAATTATCTATTAAGACATCCCACTAAATTGTATTTAGATTCATTGTATTTATTTAAAATTTTTCTAGTCAAGATTGTGCACCTACATGCAGTATGATCTATTATCGTACATAATTCGGTTTGAATAAAATTTCTAATAATATTTACGTTTTATATGAACACTACCGTATGAAAATTGATAGAGTAATGGCAAGGTACTGCGGTTAAGTTTTTTTTTATTTAATTTTGTTTCTATTTGTTGTGGATTCTGAGTGAGAAACCACGCAAAATAATAAATAACAAAAATAGATATGGAGAGAGAAAATGTAAGTGATATTGAAAAAAAAAAAATATATATATAGTGATTGTTTAATACTTAGTTTTTGGTCATAATAGGGTAAGAAAAGTACATATTTGTATTAAAAAGTGTTCGATACAATTACATTGTAGAACTTTTGAATATTTTCCATTTTTAAACGAGTTATTTCGCTACCCAGGTTATCGAAAATTGCCTGAAGACACCACTCATGATAGAAACCTGCGTAACGAAATACCTCTTTTAAAAATGGAATATATATATATATATATATATATATGTATATATATATATATATATGTGTGTGTGTGTGTGTGTGTGTGTCCAAGTGAATAAGGAACGAAGAAAATATTAACAACGTTCAAAACATTAATTTAAAATAGTTCCCAATATAGAAACAGACCGATGAATATTTATTATAAATTATAGTTTAGAACATGTACAAATTACAATCTACCTAGTAGATATATATATATAATTAATGCGGAACAAATTGTAAGTTAGCTGAGCGCTGGTTTTTTTGTTTTTACAGTTTTCCAGACTTCGAAGTTTTGTAGGGACATTGTTTATGTATGTTTATGTAATGTCTTGACTCTTCAATATCATTTAGGTTTCTTTGAGAAGCTTTGAGATAAAAAAAAACCACAGAAATAACACCGCTTAGCTAAGTGATAACTTTCTCCACAATAATTTTATTAACGTTCTATTCTTATCTTTAATATCGAGCAGTTTATAACAAAAAACCTGCTTGCCTAAAATGCATTTTCACCAGTAAACTAAAAAAAACAAAAACAAAAACAAAAAAACAAAAAACAAAACAAAACAAAAACAAAAAACACACACACAATTTTGACACAATTACAATTTAACACTATAAGTATATATGTAACCCTATTATCAGATGGCTGGTATTAATTTTAAATGATTTTCAAGATGAGAAGAGATTTCTCTAAAATTGGAAAATATAATTATTTTTGTCCGGAAAAGTAGCCGAAATACAAAAAAGTGGAAAATACAGACACTAGATTACACTGGGTGCAAAATCCTTTTGTTGAGTAAGTAAGCGAATTTATCAAAATACATTTAAATAATTCCAGTCACAACATTTGTCAATGGGTTTTGACAATGTGTGATCCTAGGCCAAAATACGGCCTTGACAATTACCTGTGTACTGGATTACCAGGACAGTTGATAACAGCAGGTAGACAATAAGTGCGGGTGTGAAGTCGAAATGAAAAAATGTAATTGTTTTCATTTCGAGATGGTAAAGAGAAGGAAATAGAAACCCTATTATATTCTTTCCCACACCGGTCTGAGTCCTGTTTAACAAAATGAAAATGCAAAGACGAAATTTGTTATTCGGCTCCCAAAGCTGAGAAGTAGATGCTGGTAAATACAGTCGGTCTGAAAACTCATCTGCTGCTACAAATAAGAGGAAGACGATTAGAGAGAAATATTGCTAAATTTAACTGATTGTCCCGTAGAAATAATATAACACGAATATTCTACTGAATACCGGCCAACTGATATTTCTTTTCCGTCACTTATGTAGACTTGATTGTAATCTTGAAATTATTCGATATATATAAATATATATCAATCTACATTATGTCGTTGCGGTCTTGATTCTGGTTTTTATCATATACCAATCTATCGCAAGTCTGGTCTATCCTCATCACGTGATAATAAGCGGTCCTGTTTTGGCTAATCTGAGATCAACAACACAGCGTGGGCAGCATCGGCGAAAGGTCAGAGAGGTTGATTAGACGCACTAGGTGTCGTGTTATATATATATATATATATATATATGTACATAAGATGTACCTACATTAGGTCATAAGAAAAAAATAATTCACCCCTTGTAAATGTGACAGGTGATATATATATATATATATATATATATATATATATGCATGCAAATGCATAAGGGTCTTTATTATAATAGTGTGGACACATTTATATTCTTCACTATTCGACGACCAAATTATTGAAAAAAAATAATAAATGACATAATAAGGCACTGTTAAAGAGCAAACACGTGGCAAGAGCTTTCGTAATTTATATTTTTGATCTAACTTAAAGGGATTTTGAGTAAATATACTATTTTTCCTTCGATTCAGAATGCATTTTATTCTAATTTTTCAAAACTTAATTTATAAATAACATTTTTGATTTTTTTAAAAATCCAATTATTTATTAAATAACGTTTTAAAATTCATTTTATTTTTTATGTAAAATCTTTTTATTATTATTATATTCTAATACAATTCTTAATATCATAATACAATCTTTTAGATATCTATTTAAGTATTAGAAAAAAAAATAAGTATCAATTTAATTATTTTAATATCTATTCAATTATTATTTTTTTTAAACAAATTTTGGATATATGCAAGTTATTGTGATTATTTTTATGAATAAAACTTTTCTCTATTATTGTATTGGTATGTTTCACCTACAATTTACGTGTTCTTACAACAAATTTGTTATAATTTTCATTGCGAGGTAATGAATAATTATATCTTCTGTTTAATTTTTGCTTGGATGTATGTTGTCATACAGAATGTTATCTTATTTTTTCACCAGTACGACAATATTTTACATCATTGTATCACTATAAAACATTTTGTATTGTCGTGTGTAAGAACTCCAGGTGTCTATCTATTTTCGGAAATTCGAGTCGACTAACGTGTTAACGAAAAGAACAAAGCGGAAACGGAAATGACGCAAAATTTCCCCAGCGCCATTATTTACTCAGTGTAAGTGCCTTTGATATTTCACTTGTTTACTGCACAGGGGCGAATCGAAGATTTTGGAGTAGGACGGAAGATTGATGATGAACGTCTTCATGTAGTGTTAGACTTTCAACTGCTTGTGCGATCAGTCAACAATACTGTGTCGTTTAGAAGGTTCACTAAGATTTTAGAAGCTCAGAGCTTTTCAGAAATTAACATTCGCCGGCGTTTTGTTTGTCTTCGAGCTTGACTCCAGAAAAATGTCATTTTTTAAGAAAGTACTGTTTGCTGACGAAGAATGGATTTATTAGGATTTATTAGTTATTAAAACGAAGACTACCCTTGTTAGAAGTTTGTTAACTGGGAAAACTAACATTTTTTCTTCCAGAATGAAAATATTTTGCACTCTTTTTCAAACACAAAACTGTTGAACAATTATTTCGAATTTGTGTTTATTTCTGAGATGAAAGAACAATAATTGATTTCACAGGATATTTCGCAATAATCAACAAGATAATCCACATCAGCCAATCTATGAATAGCTGATGTTGACCAGAGAGTACTTGGTCGAAACGTTGTGTCTATTATAACACCTATATCAACGAAGATGAGAACAAAAGTTCGAAATAATTCCAAGATTATTGAAAATTTAGTCAGTCAGTTAAGTGCCATACGTGATACACGCTTGGGCGATCATGTCTCGAAAGAGACATTACTGACTGGGCAGAAGATTATCCCGCAGTAGGTTGCCATTGCTTTCTGCGGTAGACTGGTTGCCGACCAAGGCTATAGAACCCAATCTGTCCTGTTATTTAACCCATAACTGGTAGAAATAGACGGATTAATACCTTTCCCAAGGGTATTTACGAGTAAGTGAATGCAATGAATTCAGCTGGAATTCAAGCTCGGCTCCCCGATTTCTCGTTCCGAGCCGATCTCATCTCAAAAATAAATACAAATTATGACAACTGGCACGAAACCACTAACATAATCCAGTTGTCAAAATCCACCTGACACTGAATATAAAAGGCTCCAAAAATACATTCGGGAGGGTGGCGTAGTAGATATGGTAATTAGTTATACATGTGTTAATATCATCTAGTGGTCATGACTTCGATCCTTGGACTTGGTTGTGAGAATACCGAAATTATTTCAAGTCTTGGGTTTATTCATTCAGCTCTATGCACTGCCGAGAACCCTCCTCACTTGCTTGGGGTGAAATGATTAAAAGGTAAGATGTAGAATAATCACAATTTCAGCAATAACTGTCTACCTTGAGTGGCACATTGCCCTTGTATTAGGTAAATTCCAGTCTGAAAATGACCCTCGCTTATGTGCTTTTGTGTGTGTTTGTATTTGATTATATATATATATATATATACTCAGATTAACCTATTATTATGACACAAGAATGTGAAAACATTGGAGTAAGAAATAAACCTCACCAGATTTCCTAGTAGGGAGGGCCAAATTGTCTCATAAATCAGCATACATTTATCTGGTTTCTAATATCAATTTATGGTACCGATAGAAAACAATTCAACACACACACACACACATACATACACACACACACACACACACAGAGGATGCAATGAGTAATTTGTCACCATTTTACATTTTCAATTTCGCGCAAGCGCTTTGCTTGTTTTTTATTTTTCAGCTACGCAGTATAGTAAGGTCAGTTGGGCACCAGCTGTGAGAAAAAAAATTACAAAATGAAGCAATTTACTCATCCGTAAATTTGAAAAAGGCAGGCTACACTCCTTGGCATTCACGCCGGAAGCCATAATACGAACATTTCTTAGCGTTTGGTTGTCAATTTGAGAACAGTGCATAGGATTCGTAAAGAGTTAGATGATTCTAATGGTGATTATGAAGGTACAACAGCTCGGAAAACTCACTCTGATTCTGATAAGAAAAGAACTCCCGAATTTGTTGGGGAGGGCCTCAGACTGAATCCAGCATCAAATGTTTTGAGAAGGGTCATAAACATAGCTAATAGAAGACTCTAAGTTTAACAACAGGACTGTACACCATGCTATAAAAGAAGAAGCGCCCAGTCAGGGCTGTCAGATAATTTCTGAGTCCGGATTACCCCTTAAATCTGGATGCATAACTTCCTAGATAGCAACACTCCCTTGTTATTATGTGCAGGGCACAGTTGAGCGATGGACTAACAAAACCCCTTCTAATAACAAAGATGAACTGAAGACAAGGATTATAGCAGCTTTCACCAGCTTAAACAAGGAGAACGTTCAGAAGAGATGCAGTGGATTCCGAAGTCATCTGGAGGCCGTGGTTGAAGCAAATGACGATTATATTGAATAAATTTAGTCAATAAAATTTCAAGATATTTTTGTGTAATTTTGGAAAATATATCAGTTAAAATGAGATGTCAGTGTTATTCTAATTGTTGCGTAATTTAGACAATTTATCCATTGCACCCTATATATTGCACTCAAGGTAGCGAAATAACTCGTTTAAAAATGAAAAGTATTCAAAAGTTCTACAAAATAATTGTATAGAACACTTTTTATTACAAATGTGTACTGGTCTAACCTTATTAGAACCAAAAACTAAGTATTAAACAATCAATATCTATATCTATATATATATATATATATATATATATATATATATATAAATAAACTTGTGACTTCATATGTCGAGGTACGTTTGCTTTTAGATCTCGACATGTGAAGCCACAAGTTTATTCACCTAAAGAGAGTCAACTTTAGACTCAAAACACGTGTAGCAACAAAAATACCATTATGGAGACAATATATCATACAAAAAGCAATAATAATTATAATAATAGCAACAATAAATCTACACTTTAAGCAAAACGTTTACAACTTCTCGCACTTTTCTTCTACACACACACACACACACACACACACACACATATATATATATATATATTGTAATTTTGTTATTACACTGGTTTATAAAAGCAGAATATCACTACACAAAAATTTTCATGTTTCACAACTCTTCAGGTGATATGTTAAAATAAATGGTGAGAATCGTTTTTGCTATTTGTTTTAACATATCACCTGAAGAGGTTTTGTTTTGAAACGTGAAAGTTTTTTTGTAGTGATATTATGCTGTTATAAAAATTATTGTAATAACAAAATTGTAATATTAAGCTCTACTCTGGATCGAGCAGTCTTTATAAAAGTAAATGCTTGAACAGTGGGTTTTTAATCTATGAGTTCTTTCACTTTTCTGTAATATTATATATATATATATATATATATATATATATATATATATATATATACAAATAAATAAGAACGAAGAGAAAATAACTGCAACGTTCAATGCATTCATTTAAAACAGTGCTCAGTGTGAAAATAGAGCAATCAATATCTATTATTAATTATTATTTTTTTTTTTTATACGCGTTTCACCCCAAGCAAGGCATGTCACTGCCACTACTGTGCAGGGGGCTACGTAGAGTGGAGAAAGGCTGATTAAATATAGGAAATAACAGAAGGTGGGTGATAGGCGGGTGAGGATACCGAGAATGAGGGTTGGGTAGATGAGAGTGTTGTGAGAATAGTTGGGAGTTAGTGTGATAGGAGGTGTCTATTGACCCTACATTTAAACACCTGGAGATTGTAACTGTCGGGAAAGCAGACTTGTGGAAGGGAGTTCCACAGGCGGGAAGCGCGAGAAAAGAAGCTGTTGGAGTAGAATTTACGGTTACATCTTATTTGTTTAACTGTAAAAGGGTGGGACCTAGTTGCTAATCTAGTATCTCGTGTAAATTCGTGCTGAGGCGGCACCAGTGATCTAAGCTCATCGGAGCAGAAGCCATGAAAGTACTTGTAGAAGAGGTACAGGGAAGCTACATCACGCCGGTGTGAGAGCGGCTGCAGCCGGTCTGCCAAGTCAGTATCAACCACGTTACAGATCCTCCTTTGTATTTTGTCAAGAAGCCCAAGGAGAGCAGCAGGGGCACCCGACCAGATATAGCAGCAATATTCAATACACAAAATATGCAAACTACGAACTACTACAAAATTGGGCATTTTGTTTCGACATTGAAAGAACAATGACTCAACAAGTCGTTAATAATGATGGTAATAAACGCTTTATTTAAAAAAAAAACATGCCACTTCCCTTTATTTTAGGAATTTATTTTTCGTACGATGAAAGAAGGAGAGAAGAAAATATCAGAAAATAAGATGAGAAATCAAGAAAAGTAAAAGAAAGAAGAAAAGGAAAGCTGCAGAAGAAATAGAAAGTGAAGAGGAAAATAAGTGAGAAAATATAAAGAGGAAAGAGCCAATGGAAACGGCTAAGACAGAGAAATTTTAAATTTTGGCCGGAAGTGAATTGCAGACAGATAGTGTCTGGGCTAAAATCTTTTGGCATTAAAAAAAGAGTTGTACTTCTATAAAGAAAAGGAAAAGAAAGAGGAAAAAGAAAGATACGGAAGGAGTAGAAAGTGAATATGAAAATAAAGAGGAAAATGTGAGAAAATGTAGAGAGGGAAGAAAGGGGAAAGACAGAGAAAATGGCTAAAAGAGAGAAATGTTAAATTTTCGCCAGAAGGGAATTGCAGACAGATACAGACATCGGTTACATTGCTTCAGAAAAGCATTTTAATAAAATGATGAAGTCATATACACAAATAGGAAAATTATTCATAAAATGTAAAATATAGGATATTTAAAAACATAAAAGGACGGAGATATAAAATTATTTGATCTAATATAATAATTTGAAAAAAAAAAAAAGAATAATAATAAAAAGAATAAAATAATAATAATGATTCTAAAAATAAAATGTAAAAATAATAAATATAAAGATAATAGCAAATAAATAAAATATGAATATAGGCTAGTACATGATGAAAAATACTAACAGTTATCGAGTGCAATAAAACCTTTAAGGCGATAAATAGACCACCATTTGTAATTGAAAAGAAAGATAAAATAACATCAGAAGAGAGATCACATAGTGAAAGTAAATCATCAGGATAGTAAGGTTTATACTATAAAATATCTACAATTTACTGTTGTTCCATACATTTGATTTAGTAATATGTAACTTTTTATGTACTTTATAATTTCCATTTTCTCTTGCAGAAAAGAAAAACATGGTTCGTTCACCGATCTAGATTCTAGCTGGTCTGTGAAATTTCCATTTGACTTTAGGTGTTTTATTTTCCACTTCTAGCTTCCAAAACTACTCAAAAAGTGATGTCATATTTTGTTTGCCCTTATTAGTAAAAGATGAGCGATGATTGTAAAAAGTCTTTTTAAAATGGTTCATTGTATTACCAATATAAACTTTAGTAACACTTGGATTTTCTACTGATGAGATAGAACACGTATAGACAACGAATTTTTTATTTTTAATCGTATCACCCCGAGCAAGGCGGTAAAGCCACTGATATGCAGGGGGCTACGTAATAGTGAAAAGATTGGAAAAGTGAAAGCCTGAAACCACATCCTAAACAGGGAACAAGGGATGAGCCTCTTAACCTGTTCAATAAACGTGGGTGGAGTGTGAACCGGGCGATAGATAGATCTATCTACTCCAATTGAAAAAAAAAAAACAGTGAGAAGATTGGAAAAGAGAAAGCCGGAAACCACATCCTAAACAGGGAACAATGGATGAGCCTCTTAACCTGTTCAATAGACGTGGGTGGAGTGTGAACCGGGCGATAGATAGATCTATCTATTCCAATTGAAAAAAAAAAAAACAAAGTGAGAAGATTGGAAAAGAGAAAGCCGGAAACCACATCCTAAACAGGGAACAATGGATGAGCCTCTTAACCTGTTCAATAGACGTGGGTGGAGTGTGAACCGGGCGATAGATAGATCTATCTACTCCAATGAGATCTATCTACTCCAATAGTTACATACTTGTTAGATGGGCATTGGTTGGGATTTCTATAATTGCATAAGTTTTTACTTTAGGGCAAATTAAAGTGAGTAGTAGAATTATTATTGTGATATAATTTCAATATTTTATGATGTCATTTTTTCTAAATTATTGGTGCTACTATAACTAAATATTACAGTGTTCCGATTGAAAATTTTACTTAAAAGGTTATTTTCAGGAAAATGTTTATCAATTAATTTTCGAAATTTATGTCCCAGTTTAATATTAACTAATTGATTTAACTAATAATATAACTAATAATATATAACTAATAATATATATAATATATATATAATAATATATAACTAATAATATAACTAATAATAACTAATATTAACTAATTGATTTAAAGGCGGATTATGCCATATGATTTTTCTGTTTCTATTTTTCTTTCTGGAAAAACTATATTCTTCCACAAAACTAATCTCAGAAGATCTAACTCGCTATCCGTAAGAACTTTATCGTAAATAGTTTTGTTTTTTTAATATTTCTTTGCTAGAGGAGTGTATGTTTATGCGACATTCAATCGATGATAGAATACGTTTGTTAACAGATGGTAGGGGATTAGAGCCAGGGTTACCATTATTTTTCTTGTAAGGTTGAAAATTATTTGAAACTAAGTCTAACATTACGTCTAAGAAGTCAACTTGTTTTATATTAGAACTAGCAGTATAGCCCAGCGTTGCTCGGGTGTAATGAAAGCTTTAAAACAAATCCATGGTCCTGGAGCTCAGACTCTTGGACGTTGGCACGAAAGACTAAAAAGCAATAGTTGTTTTCAGTTAAAGCGAAACCGTAGACTGAAAGAAAAATGAATGGATGTAAGTCAAATTTTGATTTCCTGGTATCGATATCAAATTTTCTACACTATTGTAATAACTGTAACCTTGAAACTTCTGAATATCGTTTCTTATGTCTTTGTCTACGAGTGCATCAATTTGATTTAAATCGGACCACTCCTTCTATAACCCGATTGTTTCGATTATCGATTTTCGATATTTATCGGGGGTACCTCGACACAAAACCTAGCTAAGAACACTCGCAGACGCTTATAGTACAACTGTGTAAATTTTCAAGAAAATCGGTTCAGCCGTTTCGGAGTCTATAGGTAACGGACACAATATTCACTTACCTCGTAGGTAAAAAGAATTAATAAAATAAAGGGAAGTATTTTTTTTTTCATTTTTTAAAAAAATAAAATGTTTATCACCATCATCATTAACTACCTGATGGGACATTGTTCTTTCAATGTCGAAACAAATGTATAGTTTTGTAGTGGCTTGTAGATTGCACGTATATATATATATATATATATATATATATATATATATATATATATATATATATAAAGGGAAACTCAACACGTTATTTCAAGTGGTTATAAACTATAGTTCATTTCTATGAGCCAATTAGCTCATTTCATATTGCTCCTTATAAACTTAAGTCGAGCTCTCCCAGGAATATCTACACTCTGGAAAACGATCTTTTACGGACAGATATTACCTCACAAATGGATAAATTTTCCCCGGAATATTCACTTAAAAATATCCCCTACCCTTCTTTACATTCCCGTTCTTCCGATTTTGATTTTGATTTTTTATTCTATTTTGATTTTTATTTTTATCCTTCCCTTCAGTTAAAGAAAATGCTTATTCAGGCAAAATTTTTTATACCAAATGGAAGAAATATTGTAAGGTCTGATAAAATGAGCTAATTGGCTCATAGAAATGAACTATAGTTTATAACCACTTGAAATGACGTGTTGAGTTTTCCTTTATAAACATAATATTGCTCCGGATAACATCCATTGAGTTTTGTATAGAGATATAACACTTGACATTTTATATTACGTTAATTTTGTCGGATTAACCTCACCGTTTACGGACTAGACATATATATATATATATATATATATATATATATATATTTGAACATTATTTTTACCGATACTCGTATTTAAGTAGATATTCTGTTTTTAATTAAACAGTATTTTTATATTTATATCTACCGGCCTGATTATTTACGATAAATTTTTATTACGAAAATGTGTGCTATAAATAAAAATTTATCGTGAAATAATCAGGCCGGTAGATATAAATATAAAAAATACTGTTTAATTAAAAACAGAATATCTACTTAAATACGAGTGTCGGTAAAAATAATGTTCAAAAAATAATTAATTACAAATTGTCGGTTGCTTATAACCAAGTTTCGTTAAAATTCGCTAATCTCCGTAACATGTTTATATATATATATATATGTGTGTGTGTGTGTGTGTGTGTGTGTGTGTGTGTGTGTGTGTGTGATTTACAATCGATGTTTACCAGGAAGCCTTCTCGGATAGTTTGCCTTTACTGAATATTTACACTATTCGTTTCTCTACTTCGAGTGTCACGGAAGATTCCGGGAGTTGACCCGTTCGAACAAATAAACATCCCACGCGTTTCTCTTGTTCATCCCCTTTGACCTATCACTGTGTCACAAATGCCTTTTGTATCTGTCCAGTCTGAATCCACCCCTTCACCGCCCTCCTCGCCTCTCAACCTCCCGACCACTTTCTCACTTAACGCCCTCACGACTCCGTTCACTGCTTTCATGACAACGGTTGAATAACCACCTGTCAAAGCATGTCATCCGGCAGGGGTGAGGGTTAAATTGATAGAAGAGGAAGATCTTGCCTCCCCGGCTGTTCCATTTAGTCACTCTATTTTTCTCTCTACAATTTAGAGTCGGAATTTTCGATTTTTCTTGTTTTTTAGGCGTGGGTGGCGGACTTGTTTTTAGTGCATGAATTATTTTTTCACATTAACCGTCTATTTCGGGTTTTATTTTTACAATTCTTACATTTGGTAGTTTTCTTTATAACTGGCTGTGGATGGGCATTGTGGTGCAATAGATATCGGCTTGGAACGAGAAATCAGACAACCGAGTTCGAATTCCACTTGAGCGTATTAGCTCATTGAAATTAATTATAATTTATAATTTATAACCACTTTAGATGATGTGTTGAGTTTTCTTCATGCATACACACACACACACACATATATATATATATAGAGAGATAGATAGATAGATAGATAGATAGATAGATATAGATATAGATATCAATAAGTATACATATGTTGTTAATAGAACAATGCTCAATGTAATATAACAGACCATTATATATATATATATATATATATATATATGATCTCACACCCCGATTGAGCACTATGGAAGAATGGTGGACTTTGAAAAAACAAGAGCTAATCTAGCATATACGCATCGCTCATTCAGTAATGAATTAGAGCACTCTGGCTATTGGCATATGATACATCATACGCTAAAAGTCTACCTCCTTCTACCGAGAGCCCATAGCTTAGAGGTAGAATCACCGACTGACGCCATATCGGTCGGGTTTCAATCCTGTTTTAAAAAAGCAATCGGATGTCTAACCGTACTGAGGAGCTGTGATACAGCGAAACAGATCTGTCTGCGGATGACTATATATATATATATATATATATATATATAAATAAGTTTGTGTCTTATTGTAATATTACTTTCGCATACAAAGACAACCTCTTCTTCTTCTATGTGCCCTGTCCCTTCAGGACGTAGGCGATCATGGCTTTCCACTTCTCCCTATCCTTGGTGGCTCATAGACACCTTCTCCTGTTATACCATACAACCCTCGTTCCATCACCCACCTGATTATATCCTTCAAATATGTTATCTGTTGCTTTCCCCTGTCTCTCCTTCCCTGTATCTGGCCTATTAGTATCAGGTTCTCCAAGCCCTCCTTCCTCATTGCATGTCCCAGAAACTTCAACTGTCTCTTCCTGATGGTCAGTATTAATTTCCTTTTTGTTTCCATCATTTCTAGGACCTTATCGTTGCTCACATGCTCGATCCATGATATTCGCAGCATCCTTCTGTAGAACCGTATTTCAGTGGCTTCAAGTTTTTCTTTCATCTTAGATGACCTTGTCCAGCATTCACTGCCATATTGAAGAACTGACAACACACAGCAATCCAGTACTCTCTTTCTTGTTTCGAGCGAAATTGTCCTGTTTCTTAATACTTTACTTAACTTTTGGAATACTTCTTTCGCCATGCCAATTTGCCTTCGGATCTCTGTGTCGCACTTTCCGGCTTCTGTTATAACGCTTCCCAGGTATTTACATTTTTGTAACTGCTTGATTCTAATATCCCCGACCTGCATTTGCCATATTGGGCTGCTCGTTTTACTGATGACCATGCATTCGGTTTTCTTGCAGTTTATTTCTAGTCCTTTCTTGTTACTCTTTTCAGCTACCGTCTGGAGGAGATCTTGTAGTTTCCTTTCTGTGTCTGCTATCAGCACTGTATCATCTGCGTCAGTCAGTTAAGTGCCATATGTGATACACAGTTCTCTCTTTCGATTCATTACTGAAAAGGCAAAAGATTTTTCCGCAGTAGGTTTCCTTTAGTTTCTACCGTAGACAGATTACCAACCAAGGCTATAGAACCAAGTCTGATTTTAAATAAACATTATTTATTAGATTGTTTATTTAGACTATTTATGATATTTTTATCGGACCGGTTGGCAAAATATCAGCCCATTGTCAACTGATTCAAACTTTACTCATAATTGGTTCACATATTTTGTAAATGTATACAATTTAGTAAAAAAAAGGTTATTTTCATGTTCATTTTTTCATAAATTAGTAAATGATAAACATTGCAATCGTCTTTATACAATTGTCTTAGTTTTCAGAATGTTGCAAATATAAAATTATCAGCAGTATAGCCCGGCGTTGCTCGGGTGTAATGAAAGCTTTAAAACTAATCCATGGTCCTGGAACTCAGACTCTTTGGACGAAAAGACTAAAAAGCAATAGTTGTTTCCAGTTAAAGCGAAACCGCAGACTAAAAGAAAAATGAATGGATGTAAGTCAAATTTTGATTTCCTGGTATCGATATCAAATTTTTTGTACTATTGTAAGAACTGCAACCTTTAAACTTCTGAATATCGTTTCTTATGTCTTTGTCTATGAATGTATCAAATTTGATTAAAATCGGACCATTCCTTCTATAACCTGATTTATTCGATTATCGATTTTCGATATTTATCGGGGGTACCTCGACACAAAACCTAGCTAAGAACACTCGCAGAAGCTTATAGTACAACTGTGTAAATTTTCAAGAAAATCGGTTCAGCCGTTTTGGAGACTATAGGTAACGGGGGCACACACACAGAGACAAAGTTCCATTTACAAATAAGTTTAGATAGATTCTTGTAAATAAACAATAAATAATGTTCAGTATTTTTGCCGTTAATTCTGAAGAATAAAAAAGAGTATAAATTCACTTTCATCATATGTTTAGGTTTTATTACAATTCTAATCATTGCTTTTCAAAACAACAAACATTTACGATGGAGTGAATGTAGTTAAAATAAAAGCGGTGTCTGGGGAACAAATGTCCTTGTTTACCCATTTGGTTTTGTATTATAAAATGTTAACTTACTATATATAAAGAATTCACTTTTGTCCCAATGGTAACAGAGTTCGGTTTTCGAACTCAAAGAGAAAACAGATCTTCGAATGCTAATTTTTTACACAGGGTAACATCAGTCATTTTCTTTTCATTAGCTCTTGGGGTGAACTTAACCATACTGTATAAATATCAACAAATGCATGCTCAGTCGAAACGTTGTCTGTTTACATAAATAAAATTTAAATAAACTTGGGAAGAAAGCAAGAGTAAATAAAAGGCTGTCAGGTTCTCGACTGAGGTTAAATAGAGGAGTTCATTTGAGGTGTTCACCTTCATCATCTTTCTTGGCCTCTTTTGACTAAAACCTCGTGGGAGAGATGGAAGGACCCCCGTGTGTGTCTGCATTTCAGCTGGCGAAGGGCGTCACTTGACACGTCTTGTGGGCGTGGAAGGTCTTATTAGTAGGGTGTAGGGAAACAAGTGGCAAGGTTGGTGGCATCAGCGTGTCATTTTGTATCTCGACATAACTTGTGTCATTGGAGGATGAGGATGAGACTGACCACATCTTTAGGGGCGACTCTCTGAATTCATACTTTTTTCTTTCTTTCTTTTTCGTTGTTATTCATTCATTATAATTTTCTTTTTTTCTTTCTTTATCGCCGCCCTTTTCTTTTTGTTTTGTTTTTATATACGTTTCTGTTTTTTTTTCTTTCATTCTTTCTTTTCGTTTCATTTTTCTTTCTTTTACGATTTTTCTTCGTTTCTCTTTCTTCGTTTCTCCTTCTTCGTTTCTCTTTCTACCTTTCTCCTTCTTCATTTCTCTGTCTTCCGTTCTCTTTAATAGTTTCATCTTTCTCCGTTTCTCCTTCTTCGTTTCTCCTTCTTCTTTTCTTTTTCTTTTCTCTTTCTTCCATTCTCCTTCTTTCTTTTTCCTTTTTCTTTCTTCCTTTCTCTTTTCTTTTCTCTTTCTTCCTTTCTCCTTCTTCCTTTCTCTTCCTTCCGTTTTCTTTAATCGTCTCTCTTTATTCGTTTCTCTTTCTTCGTTTCTTCTTCTACTTTTTCTTTTTCTTTTCTCTTTCTTCCTTTCTCCTTCTTTCTTTCTCTTTATTCTTTTCTTTTTCTTCCTTTCTCCATCTTTTTTACTTTTTCTTCGTTTCTTTTTCTTCTTTTCTCTTTCTTCCTTTCTCCATCTTCTTTTTTCTTTATTCTTTTATCTTTCTTTCTTTCTTTCTCTTTTTTCCTTTCTCTTTCTTTCTTTCTTTCTTTCTTTGCTTCTTTCTCTTTTTCCTTTTTCTTTCTTTCTTTCTTTCTTTCTTTCTTTCTTTCTTTCTTTCTTTCTCTTTATCTCCAAGTTTATTTTTTATTATCTTTTTTTTCTTCTCTTTTTCAGCTTTTTAAAAATATATTTTCTTCTTTCCATCTTTTCTTCCTTTCCGTTTTATTTTTCTCCTTTCTTTCTTGTTCACTGTTTATTTATCTTTTGGTCGTATTATTTCTTTCTTCCTTTCTTTTTCATATTTTCTCTCTTTTTATTTGTTTATTTCTGTTATCCTTCCTTTCTTTCTTTCTTCCTTTCATTTTTTTTTTTTGGTGTTTATCTCTCTTTTTTTCTTTTTCTTATTTGTTTTCTCTTCTTTCTTTCTTTCTTCTTGAAAAACCACTTCGTTTAAAGTTGTTCCCCACGCACAACTCAACTCACAAATCATTTCCCACCCAACATCTAAAGTAGTCCACACCGTCAAATCTTCATAATGTAACCGACCCACCATTACCCCTATACCGAAACCATTTGGTTCGTTCGAGCCTTTAGGGAGGGCTCATGACAATGTCTTAAGGGTGTCGTAGAGAAATCCAATGAGAAATATTTAAAATAACTTGTTCTGTCCTACTATTTTTATTTGAGAATAATTCATATTTATCCGCATAAACGTTAGGTTATCTCACAAGTCCTAAACAGTAGGTTTCGCTGGATCAAGTGTCAACAAGTATCCGTTAGTAATCTGCTGTTGACAAAATGGTTCCAGTAAAGAGAGAGTTTCAATGAAACTATTTTTTTCAAAAGGCTGTCATTTCACGTTAAAACTCTAGTTCTTGCCCGATCACCGAACTTAAGCAAAGATGGGCCTGGTCAGTAACTAGATAGGTGACCGCTCGTGGATACCAGGCGCTGTAAGTTTTATGTGCAGAGGGGGTGTCATGGATAACAGTTCGGAATGAGAATTCGAATTCCAAACAGGTTGATTATATTCATTTTTTTTGTTATAATCGTATCGCCCCAAGCGAAGACACTGTTGTGCAGGAGGTTACATAGGAGGAAAGTTATGAGAAGGAGTGACAGAATATAGGGGGTGTCAGGAAGCGGGTAGGAGAGCGACGAGAATATTGCAGAAATGAGATGAGAGCATGAGAGAGAGAGAGAGAGAGAGAGAGAGAGAGAGAGAGAGAGCGGATGCAAGTTAGTGAGATAGGATAAGACGACCTTACAGTTAAATTCTTGGAGATTGTAGCTGTCGGGGAAGCAAGTAAACGGAAGGGAATTCCAAAGGCGGGAAGTGCGAGAAAAGAAGCTGGTGGAGAAGAATTTGCGTTTACATCTTATTAGTTTCACAGCAAAAGAGCAGGACCTAGTTGCTAATCTTGTGGCTCGAGTAAATTCGTATATAGGGGGCACCATTGAGCTAAGTTCGTCAGAGCAGTAACTGTGAAAGTACTTGTAGAAGAGACACAAAGCCACAGTGCGCCGGTGAGAAAGTGACAGTATTCGAGCTGCCAAGTCGGGATCGATCACATTACAGATTCTCCGTTGAATTTTGTCAAGGATTCCTAGGTGGATAGCAGGAGCACCCGACCAGATATTGCAGAACTATTCAATGCACGGATGGATGGTAGATTTATATATGTGCAAAATTGTATCAGCCAAGAAAAACTTCCTGGCCTTGCACAGAGAACCGACATTCTTAGCTATGGATTCTATGTAGACAAATGTAAAATACCCTCTTCTCCCCATAGATAGGGGTAAATTAATAAGACTCAATCATTATTAGGTGTTTTTGGCTTGTTATGTATAAGGAAAAATATCTTGTATGGGATGAATTTGATTAAAAAAAATAATCCGAAATGGTATTTAAAAAAAATATTAGGAACATCGAAAAAAATATATATAATCAGCAGGGAAATTTTGTTATATTCCTCTCAAATGTGCTTAAACTAAAGATTAAAACCTCTACACAAATATCCCAATATATATATATATATATATATATATATATATATATGTCAGATTAAATAAATTGAAAACATTGTATCTGCTTATTTTTAATAAAATCCATTCTTAATCACGGATAATCTTTCGCGAATTATAATTGAAAGATGTAAGAAGTGAGCTGTAACTTTGACAGTTGATTTTATTATTCATTTCTCGATGTTTCTAAGTACTTTCAATCTCCTTCCGAGATAAACATCTGGGTTGCTATCTGCGGTAACACAAAAATAACCGCAAAAAAAGTGTTGCTAAATATTACTATAAAGTTACAGTAATTTTTAGCAACATAGTTTGGGAAAGGTATTAATCCGTCGTTTCCCTCCAGTTATGGGTTAAATAATAGGACAGATTAGGTTCTATAGCTTTGGCTGGCAACCGTAGAAAGTAATGGCAGTTTACCGTAGAAAGTAATGGCAACATACTTCGGGATAATCTTCTGCCCAGTCAAATTAATACTTTCGCAAGGGTATTTGTTCGTAACTGAATGCAAGGAATTGAATTGGAATTCGAACTTGGCTCCTCGAGTTGTTGTTCTGAGCCGATATCCACTGCCCCACAACGCACATAATAAGGTAGTGTTCATATAAAATACAAATATTATTGTAACTTAATTATGTACCATAATGGATTGCATACAATATATTCTTCTTTTAGGTGCGTTGTCCTTTCAGGACGTAGGCGATCATGGCTTTCCACGTCTCCCTATCCCTGCTGGCTCTTAGCACGCTTTCTCCTGTTACACCACGTCAGCCCCGTTCGGTCATCCACCTGCTCAAGCCCTTCAAATATGTTATCCGCTGCTTTTTTCCTGTCTCTTTTTCTCTGTATCTAGCCTGTTAGTATCAGGTTCTCCAAGCCTTCCTTCCTCATTGCATGTCTCAGGAACTTTAGCTGTCTTTTGCTGAGGCTCAGTATTCCTTTCATTTTCATTTCCATCCTTTCCAGAACTTTCTCATTGCTCACATGCTCACTCCATCATATCCCCATCATCCTTCTGTAGAAACACATTTCAGATGCTTCAGGTTTTTCCTTCATCTTTTATATTGTTCAGCATTCACTGGCATATTGAAGAACTGACAACACAGCAATCCAGTACTCTTTTCCTTATTTCCAGCGAATTTTTCCTGTCTCTTAATACTTTACTCGTCTTCTGGAACGAGTCCTTTGCCATGCAATTTCGTCTTCGGATCTCTGTGTCGCACTTTCCCTCTTCTCTTATAACACTTCCCAGATATTTAAACTTCTGTATCTGGTCGATTTTAGTACCCCACACATGTATTTGGCATTTAGGGCTGCTCATTTTGCTAATGACCATGCATTCGGTTTTCTTGCAGTTTATTTGTAGTCCTTTCTTGTCACTCTCTTCAGCTACTTTTTGTAGAAGGTCTTGTAGTTTCTTTTATTGTTCAATACCCTTGGGAAAGGTATTAATCCGCCTCTTCCCTCCAGTTATGGGTTAAATAATAGGACAGATGGGGTTCTATAGCCTTCTGCCCAGTCAGTCAGTCATATCTCTTCCGAGACATGATCGTCAAAGCGTGTATCACGTATGGCACTTAAGTGACTGACTGTGTCCCTCCGATGACGAATGCCGGCATAACATCTAAGGTCCTCAAAATAGTCTCGAGGTGAACAATTTAACTAGAAAATTTTTAAATAAATAAAATTTCTTCTAAATACAAATTAGGGACATGTCATAACATAATTCCATCTTAAATAAATCAACAATACTTCGCAATAATTTTTAACATCAACTGAAGATTTTTCTTGTTAAAAAATTGAACAATTTTAACATATTCAACGCTATGGATAAAAAATAGTGAATTTTATTTAATGTTTTACGAGACAAAATAAACAAAACAAATCTCTGATTTGGACGGAAAATAAAACTCAGGAATGACTTCAAAATTAGCGAATTTTTCATCTATTTAATAGTCTTAAATTAATTTGTAGCGTACATAAATAGATGTACATGTAGGTAGCAACAAGCAAATGTTGATTAGATAGCGAGGTTCAAAAAACTCCTAATCAAGCTTCTCCACCAATCAACCGGGGATATTACTCGCCGGCCCTGTATATATCGACTCACACATAGTGAACAGAAGTATCTTTGCTTACACTATCACGAGACTTTTTACCTTTGAGAGAAAGCCTGTGGACTTGTAGCTTGCTGGGAACAGATAGATCTATCTATCGCCCGGTTCACACTCCACCCATGTCTATTGAACAAGTTAAGAGGCTCATCCTTTGTTCCCTGTTTAGGATGTGGTTTCCGGTTTTCTCTTTTCCAATCTTTTCACTATTATGTAGCCCCCTTCGCATCAGTGGCATTACCGCCTTGCTCGGGGTGATACGATAAAAAAAAAAAAAAAATGTTCTTGAAGACGTCGTCGCCTGATTTGTTCATAGTACCGAAGTGACTGAAACCTTTATCAATGCCAAGAATTAAATACTATAATGTCGGATAATATGACAGCTTTTTTTTTTTGAGGCACTTTATGATAAAAAAAAATGGCGGGTTCAAATTTGTACAGTCCCCCAAGTTATGAATAGAGGCATGATTTTTTTTTTAATCAAAGGGGTGCTTATTTTTGTTTTTATTCTTTTTTCTTTTTCTTTTTCTTTTTAGACAAAAGTCAAAATGTTAGGGTGGTTGAACGAGGGTGGTCGGCGTCCCTTAG
>JBBBDQ010000332.1:1452500-1587500 GCA_037127315.1 Ascarosepion bandense
ATTATATATATATATATATAGTCACCTGCAGACAGATCTGTTCCGCTGTATCACAGTACGGTTAGACATCCGATTGAAACCCGACCGAATTGACGTCAGTCGGCGATTCTACCTTTGAGCTATGTAGAAGGAGGTATACTTTTAGCGTATGATGAATCATACGCCAGTAATTAGAGTGCTTTAATTCATTACTGAATGAGCAATGATCCAGGTGAAAAAGATCCAAGGTTTAAGATTTTGAGTACCCTGGTTTTTTTTATTTATATAAACAGTGCTCAATACAATAAATATTGTAGAGCTTAATATAATCATATATTCATAAATTAAATGTAAATTGCGACACGAAAATCATGCAGTGTTGGACGTTGTTTGTGAACATTATCTCTCCCCCACTCTCTCTCTCTCTCTCTATATATATATATATATATATATATATATATTGTTATGTATATATTGTTATCCGTATTTGTTTTTTGATAGTATTGTTTACTCTGTACAAGATCCGGTACTATTCAAGGTTGTGAGTTTGCGGTTAGCTTATAAGGATAAGAGAATAAGATAACGTTTGACTCTAGACATGAACAGGTCAATACTGTCGTCACTGAGGAAACATCTTCTAGGGCAGTGATTAGCAGGAAGAAGCTGTTTGAGTGGAACTTCTCACCGATAGAATAAGGAGAGAGTGTGGGTAGTTTGCTACTCTGTGGGTGGCATGGTGGATACTTGCCGTGAAGGTCAGTCCTGGTTAAACCAGGATATACAGTTTGTCCGAGCACTTTCCATGGTATAACAGTCAGAAACTTGACACATTTTCGGCTTGATCTGGATCTTATAAAGGCAGAAGATAGCTTGAGAGGTCAGGTACTTACTAGAGCGGCACAGAGCCTATCATTTTACCTCGATTTTTAACGATGGATCGTATATAGGTATTCCAATTGAGATCGGGTGTGAGTCTGAGGCTATATATACTCTCAAGGCACCGAGATGACATCCGTTTATCCTAATTAGTGGTAGTCTGAGGTCTGATCGTAAGTGATCGAATGTAACCAGTTCGGCTTTAGAGGCATTGAATGAAATCAGCCAGTTTTTTTACCACAGAGAAGTAAATGTTAGATTGAAAGAGGAGTAAGCCTTCAATTTCTGATCATCACGACGTTTAGAGATGCACCTCGATATAGTCGTATCATCGGCATAGATGTTTACAAATCATCGGGGTACATTATTAGGTAGGATGTGCGTTGTGATGCAGTGGATATCGGCTCGGAACGACAAATCAGGGAGCCGAGTTCGAATTTCAGTTAAATTCATGGCTTTCACTTACGCACAAATACCCTTGGGAAAGGTATTAATCAGTCTCTTCTCTCCAGTTATGGGTTAAATAAGAGGACAGTTTGGGGTCTATAGCCTTGGCTGGCAACTAATCCACCGCAGAAAGCAAAGATAAACTATTGCGGGATAATCTTCTGCCCAGTCGAGACATGATCGCCCAAAGCGTTTATCACGTATGGCACTTAACTGACTGACATTTTTAGTTAGATAATCTATGTAAATCGAAAATGAGTTGGTCCGAGAAGTGACCTCTGGTGACGACTGTGTTGAGCATCGAGGCCTCCAAAGATTGGCCATTAAAAATGACCTTCAGGAATTTACCTCTTAGTGAAGGATTTTATAATAGAGAAAACTCTTCTCTATCTTGAGATCTTTGTGCTACACCCTGTGGTAGAAGTGAATTGGAACGGCAAGTTCAATTCTTTTGTTTTTGTTGTTCACTGAAGATATTTGTGTTTAAGATCAAACGAAAAATATGAGAGAAAATTACAGAATTTTAGCGTTTATTTGCTGGTATTTACATTTAGATGTGTTAGCCGATTTCGAATTCCAGTTAAATTCTTTGCATTCACTTACGCTCAAATACCCTTGGGAAAGATATTAATCCGTCTCTTCCCTCAACTTATGGGTTAAATAACAGGACATATTTGGTTCTATTTTCTATTTTTAACTTCATGCATACGCGTTGTTTGTTTGTTTGTTTTTTTGTCTACTACCATTGTGCGTTGCGGAACGAGAAATTGGAGAACCGAGTTCGAATTCCAGTTGAATTCCTTGCATTCACTTGCGCACAAATACCCTTGGGAAAAGTATTACTCCGTCCCTTCCCTCCACTTATGGGTTAAATAATTGGCCAGATTGGGTTCTATAACCTTGGTTGGCAACCAGTCTACCGCAGAACGAAATGGCAACCCTCTGCGGGATAATCTTCTGCTCAGTCAGTTATGTCTCTTTCGTGACATAATCGCCCAAAGCATGTATCACGTATGGCATTTAACTGACTGACTGAAACAACTTAGGACATGCCACCATTTATATTAGATCACCTCACTTTTAAGCGAAAAAGTAAAAGAACAGGTAGTCTTAAAGTGGTTGCATAATCCTTGCTAGCACTATGTCTCGAGCCTGCGACCCATCGACGTCATCAAACTGTTGAATTATTCGTTTGTTATGCTTTCCCAAAATTTTAAACGCAGCCTCTCTCAGTTCCTGCTTTTTTCGTGTCCTGTCTTCCTTCCTTCTCCTCTTCAAGTGGTGAAATGTACGCTCTCGTGGGTTATTATCCGGTGATTGACTATGCCAGTCCACTTTTTTTTCCCCTGAGGAAGTCCTTCGTAGTATTGGCAGTATGCTTTGTGTTATTGTCCTGCTGCATGATAAGCTTCCACCCGATTAGCTTGGATGTATTTCTGTAAATTGACAGACAAAATGACTGTAAACTTCTGAATTCATTCTGCTGCTAGCACCAATAATGAGCCTGTTCCGGAAGCAGCCATGCAGTCCTAAGACAAGATGCTTCCTCTGTCATGCTTGACAGATGAGCTTCTATGCTTTGGATCATAAGCAGACTCTCTCTTTCTCCACGCTTTCTATTACTTTGGTAGAGGTTAATCTTCATCCCATCAGTCCATAAAACATTATTCTAGAACTTTCTTCGCTCATCTCTGCTTTCTTGAAAATTATAATCTATTCTTCTCATTCTTACTAATCATAAGTTGCTTGCATCTCGTAATATGGCCTCTACATTTCTGCTATCAAAGTCTTCAACGAACGGTGGACAGTGAAACCTTCAACTCGGCATTTGATGTCACTGTTTACTTTTTGTTCTTTTTGTTTTCTTCATAGCACAAAACTTCTGTCATCGGCTTACGGCCTATCACGTTGAATACACCGGTTCTCGCTCGATCACCGAAGTTAAGCAACGTTGAGCCTGGTCAGTACTTAGATGGGTGACCGCTTCGGAATACCAGGTGCTGTAAGTTTTTAGTGATGGATGTGCGTTGTGGTGCAGTTGATATCGGCTCGGAAAGAGAAATCGGTGAGCCGAGTTCGAATTACCAGTTGAATACCCTGCATTCACTTAAACACTGGTACCCTTGGGAAAGGTATTAATCCGTCCCTTCCCTCCAGTTATGGCTTAAATAACAGGGTAGGACTTGGGGACCCTGACCTTAAAAACAAATCCCAATGAATCTTGATACTCGAAAAGAAAAAGTATTACTAGACACAAAACTTATATAAAAAACAGCAATACATTGTTGAAAGAAAAAGGTATTGCCAGCAATAAATAAATAAAATTTAGTTGGCAATAAATGACCCACCGAGGTTGATATGCCATAAAAACAAAACAACCTTCTGTCATCAACTGCTGTTGGTTTCCTTGGCTGACCCGTTCTCTGTTTGTTGTCCAGTATCGCAATAGTTTCTTTATCAGGACATTCTAAATTATTGTGTTAGCCATGCGTAATGTTTGTCCAGCAATACAAATGCGGAAGGATATTTATCTGTGCTTTATAGACTACGCAAAGGCGTTTGAAAATGTAAAACACAAGGACTTGATGGAGATGCTCAACAACCTTGACATTTTCAGAAAAAAATCTTCAGGATAATCAAGAATCTATATTGCCAGCAAACCGCTTGTGTACGAATAGGAGGTGAACTCAGAAGATATGCAAAAATAGAAAGGGGCGTAAGACAAGGATGTATTTTCTCACCGGATCTTTTCAACTTGTACAGCGAGGCAATTATGAGAGAAATAAAAGCCTTGCCAGGATTCATTAATGGAGGCCACAATCTCAACAATATTCGATACGCGGATGACACGGTGCTGATAGCAGACACGGAAAGGAAAATGCAGGACCTTCTGTAGAAGTTAACAAAACAAAGTGAAAAGAAAGGATTGAGCATAAACCTCAAGAAAACTGAATGTATGGTCATCAGCAAAAAGAGGAGACCAATATGCCATCCACAAGTCGGAGAATCTAAAAATACAATAATTAAAAAAATTCAAATAGTTGGGAAGTGTTTTGACAGAGGATGGAAAATGCGGCAGGGAGATCCAAAGACGCATTTCAGAAGCTAACTAGATTATTGAAAGACAGGAAAATCTCATTAGAAACAAAGAAAAGAGTGCTGGATTGCTATGTGATATCTATCCTTCTATATGAAAGTGAATGCTGGACGATTTCATAAAAGATGACGGAGAGGCTTGAAGCAGCAGAAATGTGGTTTTACAGAAGGATGCTGAGGATACCATGGACAGAGCACGTGTGCAACGATAAGGTGCTGGAAAGGATGCAAATGAGAAGAAAACTGATAATAAATATCAGGAAAAGACAAATGAGGTTCCTGGGGCACGTAATGAGAAAAGAAGTCCTAGAGAATTTGATACTCACAGGTCGGATAAATGGAAGGAGAAACAGGGAAAAGCAGCGCGAGACGTACTTGTTAGATCTGAGCAAATGATTGACGGAGCGGAGCTTGGAAGAGATACCAAGAGAAAAATGTTTGACAGCCAGAAGAGACAGAGCCAAGTGGAAGTCCATGATCGCTTACGTCCTGAAGTGACACAGCACATGAAAAAGAATGTTTGTCCAATACTCTGATTGATTTTCCTTATTATCTCAACTTCACAATGGCTTGCTTTTCTCCCATAGACAAATCTCTCGTCTTCATGTTGGTTTTTTTTTAATCGTATCACCCCGAGCAAGGCGGTAACACCACTGATGTGCAGGGGGATACGTAATAGTGAAAAGATTGGAAAAGAGAAAGCCGGAAACCACATCCTAAACAGGGAACAAGGGATGAACTCTTAACCTGTTCAATAGACGTGGGTGGAATGTGAACCGGGCGATAGATAGATCTATCTACTCCAATTGAAAAAAAAACACAAAGTGAGAAGATTGGAAAACAGAAAGCCGGAAACCACATTCTAAACAGGGAACAAATGATGAGCCTCTTAACCTGTTCAATAGACGTGGGTGGAGTGTGAACTGGGCGATAGATAGATCTATCTACTCCAAGTTTATCATTTTTAACGAGAAATGCAGTCTTTACAAGTGAAAGCCAAGATTAAAACCAAGAGTAGTCATTCAGAGCTATTTAACAATCAATATAAAAGGCAACAGGTAACAAGAAACACCTGTCAGTCACATGTTCCAGCAGGTTTTCCTACTTAAAAAATATTAAAAAAAGGGCATATGTCCTAAGTTGTTTAACCCATCTAAATGTCAGTCAGTTAAGACCCATTACTGATACACGCTTTAGGTGATCATGTCTCGAAAGCGACATAACTGACTGGGCAGAAGATTATCCCGCAGTCGGTTGCCATTGCTTTCTGCGGTAGACTGGTTGCTAGTTAAAGCTATAGAACCCAATCTGTACTATTATTCCACCCATAACTCGAGGGAAGAGACGGATTAATATCTTTCGCAAGCAAAGGATATGTGTGCGTAAATGAATGCAAGAAATTCAACTGGAATTCGAACTCGGCATCCCGATTTTTCGTTCCGAGTCGATATGTTATAATTTGTAGCCCAAGTCGTAAAGAAATACAAAAATTGGACTCACCAGTACAGGTCACACTTTACAATTGGTTTTACCTATGAAAAATATGAGCGTTATCTTTGATTATCTGTTGTGTGTGTGTGTGTGTGTGTGTGTGTGTGTTCAAAATAATTCTCAATCAAAAATGTCATGATGCCATTTCTGACCTTAGGTCGCTGGATGGAAAAAAATTGCGCATAAAGTTGTATTTAAAGAAAAGTTAGTCAGTAAAGTTAGACCTGCACTAGGTTGCCAATGTTTTCTGCAGTTGTCTAGTTGCCAGCGAAGGCTATAGAACCCAATCTGTCCTATTATTTAACCCATAATTGGAGGGAAGAGACAGATTAATACCGTTCCCAAGAATATTTGTGCGTAAGTGAATGCAGGGAATTCAACTGGAATTCGAACTCGGCTCCTCGATTTGTCATTAAAGGAAGAAATAATAATAATAATAATGAGAAGAAGAAGAAGAAGAAGAAGAAGAAGAAGAAGAAGAAGAAGAAGAAGAAGAAGAAGAAGAAGAAGAAATAAAAGTTTTAGACAATACGAAATTAAAAAAATGAAATTAATCTGGAAAAAATCATACATGTTTAAAAGACTTGATTTTGACGAAAAATGCTGTTCCTGCTACAGGCAGTCAGTTAAGTGCCATACATGATACACGCTTGGGCGATCATGTCTCGAAAGCGACATGACTGACTGGGCAGAAGATTATCCCGCACTAGGTTGCCATTGATTTCTGCGGTAGACTGGTTGCCGCCCAGGGCTATAGAACCCAATCTGTCCTGCTATTTAACCCATAACTGGAAGGAATGGACGGATTAATACCTTTCCCAAAGGGTAATCATGACTAATAAATATTGAGAAACTGGCTCGGGCTGGCTGATAAATAATTCGTAAGGGCAGAGTGTACTTTTCCCTTAGTGCTGTAAACACTTCCAACGCGATATCAATAAAAAACACACACTGTTAAAAGATGTCAAGGTTCTTTCTGTAGCAATGCTTCCTGGCGATATGAAAGTTTCACGACTAGAGCTTTCTTGGGAATGTGCGGTAGGCAAACAGACAACGGTATTTCGTCACAAGTCACGTTTCAAGATAACCTTTGACCACTGACCAGATTTAGCATCCACTAATCATTCATTCTGAAGCTACAACACTCCGACATGCCCTGTGTATAAGATGGTATTTATATACAGTTATGTCTCGAGGTGGTTGATGCCAAGTTATGCCGCCCTTTGCCAGAAACCCCCAATATTCAATTGATTCACGAAATAACGCGTGTCCATTTATATATCTCCCTCTCTCTTTATATATATATATATATATGCATGCACGACCGACCATAATTATTAGGCCACCCCAGTTTTTTGTTTTAATTATGTATTTCATATAATTTTTAGTATTTATTGCCATGTAGTAATTCTAAATGAAACAGAATGGTTCTTTTGTTAATACTGCACAATAACATGTGCATCAAATGAACTGTTCTGGTGTCCAGTTTTTGTGCTCTCTTCCCCATGCTAGTCTCTTCTTATTATTGACTGGCCGAAGTAAAGGCTTCCTAGCTGCCTTGTAAAATTTTGCAAAATAATAATAACAAAAAAACTATTTTATTTTCATTTCGAATTATCCACTTATAGTATGAAATACATCGCTTAAAATAAAAAAAACTGGGGTGGCCTAATAATTATGGCCAGTAATATATATATATATATATATATATATATATAGATGTATTTCATACTATATATATATATATATCAGGACTGGCTAAACTTGCTTAATGTAAGGGCCACATACGAAAAAGTTCAGTTGAGTGGTTAGCTAATCCCCGTTGCAGACGCTTGCTCAGGCACATATTGTCTTTGTTCAAAACTAACAGAGCCAACCTGTTGTTTATACTGCAACTATACTGAGCGGACATTAGTTAAACTCTGAGAGAGAGAGAGAGAGAGAGAGAGAGAGAGAGAGAGAGAGAGTGAGTGAGAGAGAGAGAGAGAGAGAGAAAGAGAGCGTTATCTATCGTGAACAAACGTCTGAACAAGGCGAGAATGCTAAAACCATCGGTCACGATGAACTGTCACTTCGTGCTACTACAACCATCGTCCGCTTCCACAGGGCCTCGTCTATGTGATGCATTGCAGATAACGCACAAAGCTTTACCTCCTTTAACGCTCAATACAAAATCTTCCGCCAACTCTGGTTTAAAATTTTGTTTTCATCTTCATATTTTCGTTTTGTACAATCTGACGATCCGTTAGGTAAAACCTCGGTAGGTCTGTTGGCTCTTACTTAGATTTATTCTTTCTTTGTTGCTCTATTATTGTATTGAGCTCTTTAGTGTTAGGGTTCTCGTCTCGGGTTTTTTTCTTTCCTACGAGTATTTGACGTTTGCTCATGTACTTCATTTCTTTTTTACTTCCCCTTTTTTCCCCTCCGAGTCCGAGTTTGTTCTCGGTGGGTTTTTCGAGACGAACTGAAATATATTATAACAATTATTAGTATTAGTATTATTATCATTGTTATTATTATTATTGTTTTATATATATATATATATATATATATATATATAGAGAGAGAGAGAGAGAGAGAGTGTGTGTGTGTGTGTGTGTGTGTGTGTGTGTGTGTGTGTGTGTGTCATCCGCAGACAAATCTGTTTGACTGCATCACATCTCATCAGTATGGTCAGTCATCCAATCTAGCCAGGATTGAAACCCGACCGAATCGACATCAGTTGCCGTTTCTACCTCAGAGCTATGGAGGCTCGGTAGAAGAAAGCGGACTTTAGAGTGTTATATAAAATGTAAACATACGCTAGTAGCCGAGAGTGTTCAAATTCATTTCTGAATAAACGATATATATATATATATATATATATATATATATAACTCTAGGGTGCTGGTATAATATGTGATTTACACGCCACTGTGATGTACAGGTTAAAACTAGATACGCTTGTGGTCTACATTCAAAATTTTATTATAAATGTGCTGTTCGGAGGAGAAGAGTTAGTTACATGTATCAATGTGTAGTTTTACACAAAGGCAGGCAATAATCTTTAAAGAAGAGATCTTTAATTGAAATCTGAACTTGAGAGAGAGAGAGGGGGGGGGGCAGGAATTGCACATTAGTATTAAGCATGCGTTTTGGAACCTTTAGACATTGATGTAGATCACAACCTATACCAGCACCACATCCAGTGTGTTGGTACATTGAACAGAACTGTGTATTTGGGCAGCAATGTCCCTTTTATATTTGGGCGGGGGTAGCAAAAGAAAAATCTTCTTAAGAGTTACAAAATATAGGAAGTTGTGGAGAACCATTATTTTCAATGTCCTGAAGGGACACAACATATAGAAGTAGAAGACGGACGCTATTTTGGTGGCATGTCTAAATGATACACTGTTGAGGCACTTAGCTATTTACCACCGTTCTTGTTTACAAGAGAGTTCGTACTGTACTTCATGGTGCGAAAGACTTCCGGCTCTCCATAATTAGTCTCGATAAATCCGGAAAAAAAACAAAAAAACATTTGAGAGCAATACAAGTCGAACATAATCTTAGAATTATTTTAAACTTTTGTTCTCATCTTGGTTGAGATATTTAGTTCTTTCTCTATCAAGGATCGAACGCATGACCATTTGATGATACTGACACACGTATAGCCAACTACTATATCCACTACGCCACCAACACGAAGTTGCGTATTTTTGGAGCCTTTTATATTCAGCGTCAGGTGGGTTTTGACAACTGGATTATGTTAGTGGGTTCGTGCCACTTGTCATAATTTGCATTTATTTTTGAGATGAGTAATTTTAATAGACAATTAACAACAAGATAATCCACGAACGTTGTGTCTATTATCTAAACTTATTTATAAATGGACTTTGTCTCTGTGTGTGTCTGTGTGTGTGTCCGTTACCTATAGACTCCGAAACGGCTGAACCGATTTTCTGGAAATTTTACACAGTTGTACGATAAGCGTCTGCGAGTGTTCTTAGCTAGGTTTTGTGTCGAGGTACCCCCGATAAATATCGAAAATCGATAATCGAAAAAATCGGGTTATAGAAAGAGTGGTTCGATTTTAATCAAATTTGACACACTCATAGACAAAGACATAAGAAACGATATTCAGAAGTTTCAAGGTTGCAGTTCTTACAATAGTGCAGAAAATCGATAAAATACATATATATAAAAGGCAAGATGTTTGTGTGTGTGTGTGTTTATCTGTCTGTATGTCCTTTATACAAATCCACAATTTTTACCCGATACTCACCAAACTTCACACAAATATTCTTTAGGCTGAGTCTGAGCTTCAGGATCATGGATTAGTTTTAAAGATTTCATTACACCCAAGCAACGACGGGCTATACTGCTAGTAATACATATATCAACCAAGATGAGAACAAAAGTTCGAAATAATTCCAAGACTGTTGAAAATTACTCATCTCAGAAAAAAATACAAGTCGAAGATATTGCAAAGAATACGTCTTTACTTCGAATAGGTAAAGGCATCTGTTAGCTATATTTCATTTTAATGCGACTACGGTCACTCAGAACGTTTTATTAAAATAACAAACAAAAAAACAGCAAAGAGGCACGGAAAAATAAAAACCAACAGATGGCATGGTGAAAATTTCGGCCGCCGGTTTCACGTTACACATTTGACACCGTTCGGATTTGAAAGCCTTTTCACTGACATTTTCCGCTTCGTGTCACACAGAACGATGAAAGAAAAGAAAACAAGTAAAATAGAGAATCTATACGGATCGAGCATATAATGAGGTCTTGAAAATGATTGAAACAAAAAGGAAATTAATACTAAGCATCAGGAAGAAACAGATGAAGTTCCTGGGATATACAATGAGAAAGGAGGGCTTGGAGAATCCAGATAGATGGAAAAAGAGACAGAGGAAAGCAACGGAGAACATATTTGAAGGGCCTAATCAGGTGGATGACGGAACGAGGATTTCATGGTGTAACAGGAGAAGGCGTGCTCAGAGCCACCATGGATAGGGAAAAGTGGAAGGCCATGATCGCCTACGTCCTGAAGGGACAAGGCACATAGAAGAAGAAGATACGTTTGCTTCTCAAGAAGCAGCCACAAACAACTTCTTTCGTATTCTTAAAAAGTATCATGACTACGACTACCTGTCATTTGTTGTACAAAATAACCATAGTCCTTTTTTCTTCTATGTGCCATGTTCCTTCCGAATGTGGTCCTTCACAACTTCCTATCCCTTAGCTCTCAACACTTTTTCTTTTAGTATCTCTTCCAAACCCTGCTCTGCTATCCACTTGCTCAAGCCCATCAAGTATGTCTCGGGTATCTTGAACTTGACTCTCTTTCCCTCTATCCACCCTGTGAGTATTAGATTCTCAAAGCCCTTCGTCCTCATTCAGTTAAGCGCTATACGTGATACACGCTTGGGCAATCATGTCTCGAAAGAGACATAACTAACTGGGCAGAAGATTATCCTGCAGTAAGTTACCATTGCTTTCTGCGGTAGACTGGTCGCCAGCCAAGGATATAGAACCCAGTCTGTCCTATTATTTAATCCATAAATGGAAGGAAGAGACGGATTAATATCTTTCTCAACGGTATTTGTGCGTAAGTGAATGCAAGGAATTCAACTGGAGTTCGAACTCTGCTCCCCGATTTGTCGTTCCGTGCTGATATCCATTTCACCACAACGCACATCCAAAATTCTTTCTCATTACGTTTAACAAAAACTTCAGATGTCTTTTTCTGAAGTTAGATATAAGTTTACTTTTGATTTCTATTAATACATAAAACACTGTCGTTACTAACATGTTCACTTCCTGATGTCCTCTGCATCCTTCTGTAGAACCACATGAATGTGGATTCGAGTCTCCCATTCATTTTTCAGACGATTGTCTTGCATTCTCTTCCATATAGGAGGACAGATATCACGTAACAGTTCAGTACTCGTTTCTTTGTTTCCAACGAGATTTTCCTGTCTCTCAATATTTTACTTAAATTTTGGAATGCGTCCTTTTTTTTTTTTTAATCACATCACCCCAAGCAAGGCGGTAAGGCCACTGGTGTGCAGGGGGCTACGTGAGAATGAATAGATTGGAAAAGAGAAAGCCGGAAACCACGTCCTAAACAGGGAACAAGAGATGAGCCTCTACACCTGTTCAATAGACGTGGGTGGAGTGTGAACCGGGCGATAGTTCAGTCTATCTACTCCAATTGAAAAAAATAAATAAACAAAAAAGAAAGTGAAAAGATTGAAAAAGAGAAAACTGGAAACCACATCCTAAACAGGGAACAAGGGATGAGCCTCTACACCTGTTCAACAGAAGTGGGTGGAGTGTGAACCGAGCGATAGTTCAATCTATCTACTTCAATTAGTCAATCTATCTACTCCAATTATATTAACTTGTTTAATGGCATATCAACTTATGGTTATTTAATGTTGAAATTGAATTTTCTTGGGAGCTTTGAAGTAATAAAAATATACATGTTATTCTGCTTTTCCAACCGAATACATGGTAGATGATGTGCAGCTTTCGTGCATGTTTGTGTGAACATAATTACTAGAGGAAGTTATATGTGTTTTATGTTTTGTTGAAGTTACAATTTGGAACACAGTTTGATTTTTTGAAATTGTAGGATTATATGGATTAATGTCATGAAAGAGTTAATCCCATTTTGATTGATGTATTATAGGTAATTGACCACGCCTATTCTTTCGGGGCCTGCCATTCATGCATTTAAGCTCAAGTAGCTTACTCACTGCTTCTTCTTGCTTTTCTCGACATGACTATGTCATGTGAATATTAAGTTCTTCACGCCCTTTTTCCTTGTTATGTGACACAGAAATCTCCGTTGTTTCTTTCTGCTGGTTGCAGTCAGTTTCTTTAACCAGTTTCCGTAAAAACCGAACCATAAAATGTTTTAATCATTTCACCTTAAGCAAGGCAAGAAAGCCACAAAGACGTTACTGAGTGTTAAAAACATGAGAAAATCTACTGTTAAGGAGAGAGGGCAATAAAATAACAAGAATTTTGGAGAAAGAAGATAATGATTGACATTGCATCTTCATTTTTGAAGATCAAATTAGACTGGAAAGCAAGAAGCCAAAAGATAGTTTTAAAAGCGAGAAGTACGATAGAGAAAAAAAAACTGTTAGCATAGAAATTACGTTTACATCTAACCATTTCAACTGTAAACTGATGAGATCTTGCCGCCAATCTAGTATTGCGCTCAAATTTATAAAGTCAAAGTACCGTAGCAAAATGTTCATCAGAACAATCACTATGAAAGTATTTATAGAAAAGCCAGAGAGAAGTTACGCTAAAACAGTGGGAAAGGGACTGAAGCTGATAGGCTAGGCCAGAACCAGTAAGATTACTGATTCTTCTTTGGGTTTTACAAGAATCTCTAAATATATACCAGGAGTTACCAGATCATAAATATTCAAATCAAGGCCGTATGAGAGACTTATAAATATGTAAGATAGATTGCAAGTGACATCAGTAAACAAGATTATTCCATAGGATATCAGACGTAGAAGAAAGAACGAGTGGATGACTGAGGAGATTCTCGACATGATGCAAAGGAGACAGAAAACGACGCCAAGACATGGAACGGTGTACAGAAAGCTACACAAGAAAATAAGGAACAAATGAAGATAGTATAAAGAGGAATGGCTCAACAACAAATGTGCAGAAATAAAGGGATTGATCACTACTAATAAAAGAGACATGCATAAAAAAATACGAGAACTAAAACAACAAAAGACATACTTCTAAATAGGATGTATAAAATCCATGGATGGAAGGATCATATTAGAGAAGGAGGAAATACTCTAGCGATGGAAAGAATACGTAAAAGATCTTTTCCACGATGATAGAGAGTAACCGACAATACACAGAGATACTGATGGGCCGAAAATATGAAAATCCGAAGTGGAAGCTGTAATGACTAAACTGAATAGAAACAAAGCAGCTAAACCAAACGTCATTATAATAGAGATGCTGACAGCTTTAGACGATTTCTGCTAGAGAAAACTACAGAAATAATAAATGAAATCTATAACAGTGATGAGATATCGAAAAACCTAAGCAGATAGATTTTCATAGCACTGCCTAAGAAGCCTAGTGTCAAAGGAATGCGAACTCCACCGAACAGTCAACTTAATGAGTCACATAACAAAACTCTTCATCCGAATTATGATAGAACGCGCAGAAGAATCAGGCCAACGATAGAACAAGAACAGTGCGATTTCGTCAAGGACACTGGAAAAAGGAACGCGATATTTATGCTTAGAATGCTATCATAAAGGGCAATACAAATGAAGAAAGACGTGCGTCTCTGTTTGATAGACTACGCAAAGGCTTTCGACAAAGTACGCCACAAAGACTTGATAGAAACGCTCAGCAACCTTGACATATTTTGGAAAGACAGTGTAAACAAGAACTTCAAGAATACGGACAAGGAACGAATTCAGCAGATAAACAATAACCGAAAGGGGTGTAAAAAAAGGATGTGTCTTTTTACCGGATCTATTCAATCTGTTCAGCGAGACTGTTTTGAGAGTCCTAGAAGTCATGTCAGGATTCATCATTAGCGGCCAAAACCTAAACAACACAAGATACGCAGATGATACAGTGCTGATAGCAGACACAGAAAGGAAACTATAAGATCTTCTACAGAAGGTAGCTGAACAAAGCGGCATAAAAAGGACTACAAATGAACTACAAGAAAACCGAATGCATAGTGATCAGCAAAAAGAGGATCCAAAATCCAAACGACAGGGCTGGGATACTAAAATCAGGCAGCTTCGGAAATTTATATAACTGGGAAATGTTATAACAGAAGACGTAAAGTGTGACATTGAAATCTGAAGGCGAATTGGCATGACCAAAGATGTATTCCAGAAGCTGAGTAGAATATTGAGAGACAGGAACATTTCGCTAGAAACAAAGAAGAGAGTAATGGATTGCTATGTGACATCTGTTCTTCAATATGGCAGTAAATACTGGACAGTCTCTTCAAAGATGAAGGAAAAATTTAAACCGAAATGTGGTTATACAGTAGGATGCTGGGGCTACCATGGGCCAAACATGTGAGCAACGATGAGGTTTTGGAGAAGATAGAAACTAAAAAAGAAACTATAACTTAACATCAGGATAAAAACAGCTAAAATTCCTCGGGCATGTAATGAGGAAGCAGTGCTTGGAGAATATGATATCCACAGGCTAGATAGAAGAAAAAAGAGACAGGGGAAAGCAGCACCTAACATACTTGACGATCCTGAGCAAGTGGATGCCGATGTGGGGTTAAGGTAGGGCATCAGGAGAAAGCGTGCTAAGAGCTACTAGGGATAAGGAGATGTGGAGGGCCATGATCGCCTACGTTTTGAAAAGACACGCCACATAGATGAAGATAGATTCTGGTGAGAGTAATTGTCCAACAACACATACTAAAGGAAATTTCTTGGCTGCAAACTTAGCAATTGATTCAATATACTCTTTCTAATTCATGTCTGATGAAAATGACGCCTTTTATATATATATATATATATATATATATATATATATATACGCTCTCACATCCTGATTGAGCACTCTGGAAACACGGTAGACATTGAAAAACAGTAGCTACACGAGCATCTACGCATCTTTCATTCAGTAATGAATTAGAACACTTTCAGATACTGGCGTATGTTTACATGGTATGTCACACGCTAAAAGTCTGCCTCCTTCTACTGAGCGCTCATAGCTCAGAAGTAGAATCGCCGACCGACGTCAATTCGGTCGGCTATCAATTCTTGGTAAAAAGCAATCAGATGTCTAAACGTACTGATGAGTTGTGATACAGCGAAACAAATCTGTCTGCGGATGACTATATATATATATATATATATATATATATATCAACTATAATTTTAAGGTATAATTTGGAAAATGGAAATCTCACTGAAATATGTTGGACATTTTTTCAATTTTACCTTTGAATCCACGAAATCCCTAACTTAAAACAAAATGGTCTCATTATACGGAATAGAGAAGGCATCAGTTTAAAATGATGCCAATAGTATTTGGGTTAAACTGGGGTTTTCTAAACCTGGGCGATATCCTCTACTGACAGGTAATTTCACCTGTTAAGTGGGTGATGAGCATCTGAACAGAAAATGATAGGCGACAGGAAATTTTGTTGACGATTTAGGATTTTGAGTATTAAATTTGTTTAAATTTTTTTAAAACACTTCCAGCACTAATCCTAACCATAAAACTAAGTTGACCATAATGTGATCGATACCGACTTGGCAAACCGGCTGCAGTCAATCTCTCACCGGCTGACGTAGCTTGCCTGTGCCTCTTCTATAAATACTTTCACGACTTTTGCTCCGATGAACTTAGATCACTGGTGCCCCCTAGGTATGAATTTGCACTAGATACTAGTTTAGCAATTAGGTCCCACCATTTTACAGTGAAACCGATAAAATGTAACCGTAATTTCTACTCCAACAGCTTCTTTTCTCGCACTTCCCGCCTGTGGAATTCCCTTCCACATATTTGCTTCCCCGACAGCTACAATCTCCAGGAGTTTAAATGTAAGGTCAATAGACACCTCCTAACACACTAACTCGCACCCACACTCTTCCTGTGTACCTTCTTATCCGTCTATCACTTTTCTTCTGACACTTCCTATATCTAATCACTCTCTCAGAACCTTCCCCTATGTAACCCCCTGCGCAATAGTGGCAGTGGAATGCCTTTGCTTGGGGTGAAATGATTAAAACAAATATTTAGCTTTCAATGTTGAAGTTTGCTTTCTTTTATTCTGTTTATTGAGGTAGCAGTAGAAACCATCGTATAAATCAGACTTATTCTTTTGACCTCGTCGGAGGACATTTTATTGGTTGACTGCGCAAGATATAAAGGAGCTGACAAGGCAATAACGACACTTCATAGATTTTGCTAATATACTAAATGATCTGGAGTTTTTATATATTTTTTTAATCGTATCACCTCGAGCAAGGCGGTAACGCCACTGATGTTCAGGGGGGTACGTAACAGTGAAAAGATTGGAAAAGAGAAAGCCGGAAACCACATCCTAAACAGGGAACAAGGGATGAGCCTCTTAACCTGCTCAATAGACATAGGTGGAGTGTGAACCGGGCGATAGATAGATCTATCTACTCCAATTGGAAAAAAAAAAACAAAGTGAGAAGAATGGAAAAGAGAAAGCCGGAAACCACATCCTAAACAGAAAACAAGGCATGAGCCTCTTAACCTGTTCAATAGACATGGGTGGAGTGTGAACCGGGCGATAGTTTAGTCTATCTACACCAATTGAAAAAAAAAGAAAAGTGAAAAGATTGGAAAAGAGAAAGCCGGAAACCACATACTAAACAGGGAACAAGGGATGAGCCTCTTAACCTGTTCAATAGACATGGTTGGAGTGTGAACCGAGCGATAGATAGCTTCCTACACAGCGCTTTCAGTAGATTTAGTCCAACAATTAATTTTTAGTTAATTTATCGTACAATGTTTCTTCAGTAAACTCTGTCGGAGTTTGTATCGTAGGCGATTAGATATCAATTTTGGTGTCGCCGTGACCAGGCATCACGAGAAAAATAATTAAGACATTTGCACTCGATATTGTAATCGACATTAAACCGACATTATCGCTACTGTTGATACTAGATGCACCGGTAGCTGTTGGGAGGGATGCCAGGGCAAACATCCTGCATCATTAGAAGAAGATTGAGGTAGCCAAATTTATAGCGTATGTGTTAGCTTAATTTGCGGTTGTGATACCCTGAAGTTAAAAAAAAAAAAAAGAAATAAAGAAACAAACAAACAAAAAGAAGAAAATGAGAAAAATAAATTAAGGGGGGCACGTGAAAACAAAAGACAAAATTAATGAAGAACGAGGAAAGAAAGAAAGAAAGAAAGAAAGAAAGAAAGAAAGAATGAATGAAATGATAAAAGAGAAAGAAAATACGAAACGAGAAAAAAAGAATCAAAGAATAAAAATTGAAAATCAGAATCAGATAGAGAAAGAAAGAAAGAAAGAAAGAAACAAACAAAAAATGAGAAAAAGAATGAAAAGAGGGAAAGTGAAAACAAAAGACAAAATTAAAAAAGAAAGAAGGAACGAAAGAAAGAAAGAAAGAAAGAAAGAATGAATGAATGACTGAAATGATAAAAGTGAAAGAAAATGTAAAACGAGAAAGAAAGAATCAAAGAATAAAAAAAATTGAAAATCAGAAACAGATAGAGAAAATGAGAAAGAAAGAATGAAAGAAACAAACAAATAAACAAAAAATGAGAAAAAGAAAGAAAAAGGGGAAAGTGAAAACAAAAGACAAAAGTAAAGAAGAAAGAGGAAAGAAAGAAACAAAGAAACAAAGAAAGAAACAAAGAAAGAAAAAACGAATGAAATGACAAAAGAGAAAAAGTGTAAAAACGAGAAAGAAAGAAAAAAAGAAAGAAAGAAAGAAAGAACCAAAGGAAGAGAATTGAAAATCCGAAACAGATAGGCGAAATGAGAAAGAAAGAATGAAAGGATGAAATGACAAAGAAAAAAAAAGAAAGAATGAGTGAGTAAAATAAGAAAGAAAAATAAAGAAAGAAATGATAACAAAAGAAGACAAAGGAAGAAATGAAAGCGAATAAACGAAAGAAAGATACAAGAAAAGAGGAGCATAAACTGACAAAAGATGAAAGAAAGAAATGGGAATGAACAAATTATTGAAAGAAAGAAGGAAATTAGGAAAGAAAAACAAATAAAAGACAGAAAAATGTAAAGAAATATGCAAAAGAAATAAGGAACAAATAAATAAAAATAAAGAAAGAAGGGAAAAATCAAAGAAAGCAGGAACTATCGAACAAGAAAGAAAGAAAGAAAGAATGAAAGAAAGAAATGAAAGAAAGAAAGAAAGAAAAATGATACCAAAAGATAAAAGAAAGGAAGAAAAAAAGATCGAAGAAATAAATGGGAATAACCAAGCGAAAGATGAAAGAAAAAACTGAGAACGGACAAATGATTGAAAGAAAGAAACAAGGAAGGAAGGAAGGAAAAAAGATCAAGAAAGAAAAAGATAAAGAAATAGTGAAAAGAAATAAGAAAGAAAGAAAGAAAGAAGGAAGGAAAGAAGGCTCGATAAAAAGAAGGAAAAAACATCAAGACAAAAAAAGATAAAGAAATAGTGAAAAGAAATAAGAAGAAAAAATTAAAGAAAGAAAGAAGACAAGGAAGGAAGGAGAATAAGAAGGAAGGCTCGATAAAAAGAAGGAAAAATAGATCAAAACACAAAAAGATAAAGAAATAGTGAAAAGAAATAAGAAATAAATAAGAAAGAAAGAAAGAAAGAAGTGAAAGAAGGAAAGAAAGAAAGAAAGAAGTGAAAGAAGGAAAGAAAGAAAAAAGAAAGATAAAAAAGCAAGAATTATCGAAGAAAAAGAATGAAAGAATCTAACAAAGTGAAAAAGTGATGAAAATTAAAGAAAAGCAACGGTGACCAAAAAGCAATTTCAAGAACCCATGGGAAAATATGAACACACACACCATAAAGAAAAAAAAAAAAGAATTCAGAAAGAAAACAAACATTGACCCTTCAGTGCAGGATAGAGGTTGGCAAGCTTGCCTAACTAATCATTACTACTGAGTGATGGGTTCGATCCTTATTGGTTGATCCATTCATTGTGCGTAGCAAATCTATTGAAGAGGTGAAGAGGCTACATCCGTTGTTTCCTGTTTAGGATGTGGTTTCCGGTTTTCTCTTTTCCAATCTTTTCACTCCTTTTTCTTTTTTCTTTTATTCAATTGGAGTAGATAGACTAAACTATCGCCGCGTTCACACTCCACCCACATCTATTGAACTGGTGAAGAGGCTCATCCCTTGTTTCCTGTTTAGGATGTGGTTTCCGGTTTTCTCTTTTCCAATCTTTTCACTCTTTTATTTTTTTCCAATTGGAGTAAATAGACTAAACTATCGCCCGGTTCATACTCCACCCACATGCACACTCCACCCACATCCACACTCTACCCACGTCTACTGAACAGGTGAAGAGGCCCATCCCTTGTTCCCTGTTTAGGATGTGGTTTCCGGCTTTCTCTTTTCCATTCTTTTTACCCTTACGTAACCCCCTGCGCATCAGTGGCGTTATCGCCTTGCTTGGGGTGATATGATTTTTAAAAAAAAATGAGAACAGTTTATCAAGCCAATTAAACACAAAACAAAAGGAGAAAAATCAGAAGTAGATGAAAAATAAGAAACTAAACGGAAGATAAAAATGCCCCCAAGTAATGAGCAGGTGGAGAATATCTATAAATGGTAAAGTTAGCAGAATAAAGATTTCTAAAGATAACGGTCGCGAGAAGAAAAGGGATAAAGACCGCATGAAGTAAAGAAAACAAAATGGTTGAAAAGTGGAATTTCACAGAAACAAAAAGAAAAAAATATACAAAAGAAAAAAAATCTGAAAAAAATATGGTAAGACAATCTGCCTTTCCATCGGAAAACAAATCTAAGAAAAAATTCCAAATAGCCAAACAAAAAATAAAATAAAAAACGGCTTTCACCCCAAACAAGACAATAAAGCCACTAAGACGTAAGCGGTTTCAGGGTTAGAGAAAATGAAAAAAGAAAACATTATTAAAGTGAGAAAACAAAAACAAAAAAACAGAAAAAAACAAGAATTAAAAAGACAAAACTTAACGATTAACATTGTATTTAAATTTTTGAATATGAAAGTTTACGGGAACCGGAAAAGAGATTTAGGAGCGAAAAGTGCGAGAGAAGAAACTGTTAGTATAGAACTTACGGCTACATCTTGCCATTTCAAATGTAAAATGATGAGATCTTGCAGTCAATCTAGTTCTCTTCTTTTATGTGCCGTGTCCCTTCATGAGGTAGGTGATCATGTCCCTCCATATTATTATATCCCTTGTTGCTTTTAATATATTTCGTCCTGTTATTTTCCCCAAAACATGTCCTGCCACCCATTTCTTTAATCTCATTAAGTATGTCACGCGCTGTTTTCCTCTGTTTTTCTTTCTCTCTATCTGTCTTGTGAGTATCAGATTCTCCAAGCCCTCCTTATTTGATACGTGCCTCAGAAAATAATTACGTGTACCATAGTGTTTAGGTGCCCTCATACGAAGAACGGACTCTTCTTTTTGTTATATATTATTACCTGCGTGACTTCTGGAAGGAAATTAACGACAGTTAAGTCTGCCTCGCGCATTGTGGAACTCTCTACCTTCTGGTGGAGAGTAATAACCCAGTCGAGGCTCCGTCTGGGAAAAATTAGACAGATATTTTTTCCCGGGCTATAGGACCCGTATTACCCACATTAAATGGTCTTGTGCCACATTTTGTCTTAAGTGGGAAGGTAACTAAATACTAGTTAATGGCTGTTAAGTACAACCGCTAGTAAGCAGTTAAAGCCAGCTACTAGTCAGGCAATAAGCAGCGTAACTGTACCGCTCGGACTTACTTATTTCTATTTACTTATTACTCACACTTCCTTTGTGTATATTGTTCTTGTTATACTAATAAACTGTTTTGAACCTACCTCCTGCGTTTGATGTCTTACTATCGACCAAACCGGTCATTACAAAGCTAGTAAAAATATCCTCTGACACAGACATCTCAAAGCGCGTGTTCAAACCTCCAAATATATCAGTCAGTTAAGTGCCATACGTGAAACACGCTTTGAGCGGTCATGTCTCGAAAGAGATATAACTGACTGAGCAGAAGGTTACCCCGCAGTAGGTTGCATTTGCCTTCTGCAGTATACTGGTTCAACTCTTATCTATCCTACATATCCTAGTAATCTGCACTTGCCTCCCTCCTATTGCAACAACCGCACCCTGTGGCTCTTGAGCCTTTTATTGGATAAAATCAAACTCTTACCCCACATAAAATAAAACTGTGCTGTCTAGTTCCTGTTCAACCAGAGACTCCAATCAACATTCTTCTACAACTTACATTATAGTCTTTTAAAGATATCTGCTTGTAAGACAGCTAGGTCTCCCCGCATCCGTTTCTGGTTTTAACCAAGCCCTGTTTTCTGATTAGATAATTAGTCTTCAAGTAAAACCTTCAAACATTTTTTTAAAATTCTCTTTGTAAGCCATTTGGTGAACCCTTTCACCGCGTGAACGCGTTAGTCAGTGATCTTACGGCGTCAATCTAAATAAAGCGTATAGCAGAACTTACGACCTCGGACACATCTGGTGAATGTTAATTAAACCCTTTAATAGTTGGTTTCCTAAGCACCGCTTAAATCCGGCACAAGGCCGAAAGTATGCAGTACCCAGTGAGGATCGCACTCACCACTCAGTTGTAGCAAGTTCTAGCAGGACAAGCTTGCTAACCATTGCATCACGTCGGGGAGCCCAAATGATTTTCTAAGTAAAGCTTAGATATGGTCAGTCAGTGCCATACGTGATACACACTTTGGGCGATCATGTCTCGAAAGAGACATGACTGACAGGGAAGAAGATTATCCCGCAGTAGGTTGCCATTGCTTTCTGCGGTAGACTAGTTGCTAACCAAGGCTATAGAACCCAATCTGTCCTTTTATTTAACCCATAACTGGCGGGAAGAGACGGATTAATTAAGGGTATTTGTGCGTAAATTAATGCAAGGAATTCAACTGGAATTCGAACTCGGCTCCCCGATTTGTCGTTCCGAGCCGATATCCACTGCACCACAACATGTACAAAGCCAAAAGTATGAAGCAACCAGTGAGGATCGAACTCACTACTCAATTGTAATGATTTTAGTGAGACAAGCTTGTTAACCATTACATCACCTGGCGGTTCCCATAACATTTTAATAGACTGGTTAAAAGGTAGTTTCAATTTCTGAAGCTAACTCTTCGCAAACCTCAAATACAGTTTCTATAATTTTCATTGCAAAACCATAGCTTCGTTATTTAGTAATTATTTTTATCGCCTAACACTACCTTTGAACTAGGTTGATGCAAAAGTTTCCATTAATTTTGTGGTGTCATTAATGGCATCATTATTCAGTCAAAAGGTTTTCCTTAAATTTCTGTCACCTTACACCGCCATCTTTTAGCTCAATGGAATATTGCTGCCGTATCTGAGCTGAACTTGTTCATTCCTCATTTTCTAGCGAGAGAGTTCAGAATCGTTCCCGCTGCCTTGTAGGCGATGAATTATTTTTCACTTGATAGTTTCCTAGATGAAATGCCACAAGTGAAAAAGAAGTTCACACATGCTACATTCCTTAGTTGAAGCACTTTCAAGCTTCACTGCTAAGCACCGTCATGACATGTGCTCTGAGGTAGATCTTTCACATTTAACTTGTTAGGTAACCATTGGTAAAAAGGAAGGTCCATTCAAAAAAGATTCTTCTCAAGAGCCTCTCATATGTGGAATAGATTCTCGAGATAATGATTTACCGTCCACAATAATCGTAAACCTATCAAGTCTAACTGCAAAAGATGATTATTATTTATTAAAAAATAGAAATTATAATGTGTATGGGTAGGTTTTGAAGGCTATCGCAATGCGTTTAGTAAAATAAAGGAAGGTAAAGTTGAATATTACCTACTTATTATTCGTTAATATTTCGAGATCAAAATCTCATCTTCAGAATGGTAGGAGAGCTTGATTTCACGCCCGCTCGTGGACCATGCCTTTCAACGAATGGTCATCTTTCGCTGCTACTGCTGTCATTAATTGTAGAGAGAGAGAGAAAGAGAGAGAGAGAATGAGGTGTGTGTGTGTGTGTGTGTGTGCGCGTGTGCGCGCACGCGCTTCTGTGTGTGTGCCTGTAAGTGTGTTTGTGCATGTATGTATGTATGTGTGTGTTTATGGTTTATATATGTGTGTGTTGACCGATAGTAGGATTTGATTTTTCGCATCTTATAATAAATATACTGTAATGAAAATAAAAATAAAAATAAGAAAAATGATTTTAATCAAGTGATTTCTAGTAGTAAATCCTAGTACCATTATTGTAATACTGGAATAATTCTTAATGTCTCCATACTTTTTTAGCCCACCCCCTGCATATATAATATTAATTTTTCAAACGGATTTTTATAAAGTTTGTTTTTAATCGGTACACGTTTTTCGGTGGCTATTTTTTTTTCTTAAACAGTAACATTAATAACAACTGGTCAATAACAATAAGATATATTATTCTTTGTCTTTTGCAACTCTTAATAAATGTTGTCTTTCTGATATCTCTTCTAAAGCCTAACAAAGCTCACATTGTTTCTTTCATTCCTTCTTACCTTCAACCTATCCTCTGTGTATTGGAATTTCCAAGCCCTCTTTCTTCATTATGTACCATAGAAATTTTTAATAGGATGTAATACACTGTGCCTCCTCGGCCTTACCCTCTCTTCCGATCTCAAGTGAAACCACTACATTGAGTCAATAGCTAAATCCACTGCTAGGAAGTTTGGGTCACTCTGTCGGGCCAGGATGTTTTTCCTGCCTGAATCCATCCTGCATATATACAAATCAACCATTTGTCCGTGCATGGAGTACTGCTGCCATATATGGTCAGGCGCGCCTGTTGTTCATCTCAGTGTTCTTGACAGGCTCCAAAGGAGAATCAGTAATGTGATAGGAACCGATTGGCGACTCGACTCCAGCCACTTCCCCACCGACGGGATGTGGCTTCCCTCTGTCTGTTCTATAAATACAATACTTTCATGGCTTCTCCTCCAACGAACTTAAGTCACTGGTTCGTCTGCAACAGGTGTTTACTCGTGCAACCAGACTGGCAACTGGGTCCCACCCATTCACAGTTAGATAAACCAAATGCAGACGACAATTCTACTCCTTCAGCTTCTTTTCTCGCACTCCCCGCTTGTGAAACTCGCTTCCATATTCTTGCTTTCCTGACGGCTACAACCCCCAGGAATTTAAATGCAATGTCAATACTCATCTCTTAACCACTTGACTCTAGTTCTTTTTTCACCACCCTGTATATCCTTTTCTTTCTCTCCACCTTTGCAACTGTCATCACACCTGTATTCCCATCCTTCTCTTGCTCCTTTCTAACTGGTTCGTCTTTCTCTTCACTCTATTCTATCTATTCTTTTTACTCTTATGTAGCCCCCTGTACACCAGTGGCGTTACCACCTTTCTCAGGGTGATACGATTATAAAAATATTTCTGATATTAATTACAAGTATACTCTTGGTTTCCATTCTCTCCTAATCTTCAGTATTGCTCACATGTTTAGTTCATAGTATTCTCATCCTGTAATTTGCAAGCTTATCAATGCCAGATAGCAGGACTGATATTACATATCAGTTCAGTTCGCTTTTTTAATTTTTATTTCTAACAATTGACTTTTATTATTTCTTAATCATTTGATAATTTCACTCTGTTTACATTATTCGAACTATTGTCCTCATCTTTGTTGCCATTTGGACAACGTTTCGGTCGTTCTACGCTCTGGCCTTCTTCAGGTTTTCTTTGCTACGAATTTTGAACCGAACCCTTTATTACGATCACTAGAGTATATCATTTTTATTCTTTGTGCAAAGTCTCTTTTGGTAGTCATGCGTTATCTTCCTCTAACCTGACTCTCTAAGTTACTTGTTCACCACTGCTTTAGGCTGGTATTAGCGTAAAGGGTTTGGTTCAAAATTTCTAATAAGTATGCCGGAGCGTACAACGGCCGAAACGTTGTACAAATGGTAACCAAGATGAGGACAATAGTCCGAATAATGTACAGAGCGTATTACCTCATTCCAAGTAAGGCGGTAACGCCACTGATGCGCAGGGGGCTACATAAGAGAAAAAGATTAGATAGCAGGAGAGTAAAGAGAAAGACGAACCAGTTACAAGGGGTATCAGAGAAGGGAGCAAATGAAGGATGGGATTACAGGTGTGATGACAGTTGCAAAGCTAGAGAGAAAGGAAAAAATATACAGGTTGATGTAGAAATAACTGGAGTCAAGTGGATAAGAGATGGGTATTGACATTGCATTTAAATTCCTGGAGGTTTTAGTCGTCAGGAAAGCAAGAATATGGAAGAGTTCCACAGGCGGGAAGTGCGAGAAAAGAGAATAGTCGGCTGCATTTGGCTAATCTAGCTGTGAATTGATTGGACCCAGTTGCTAGATTGGTTGCACGAGTAAATTCATGTGGCAGGGGCACCAGTGACTTAATTTCGTTGGAGCAGAAGCCATAAAAATATTTATAGAACAAACAGAGGGAACCTATCCCGTTGGTGAGAAAGTGGCTAGAGTCGAACCGTCAAATCGGTACTTATCGTATTACTGATTCTCCTTTGGAATCTGTGGGGAACTCTGAGATGAACAGAAGGGGCGCCTGACCATATATGGCAGCAGTATTCCATGCACGGACGGATGGTTGATTTGCTAACTATAACACGTTTTACAATCTCCTGTCTGAGTAAATTTTGTCTTTTTGCTAGCTATTCCATATATTCTGCAATGCATTTACAAAGGCTCGTTAGGTATCCTATGTGCCGTTTTGCTTATCTTTCTTGCTTTCAGTATGTCCTGAGAGCGTTAAACTTTCCAAGCTCTTCCTCATTATGTGTCTGAAGTCCCCAAACACCGGGCCACGAACCGTTACTGAACCATGGATCATTTGTTACCGGAACACAAAGAAATAATTAACTTCTTTAGAAATATATAATAGATATATTGAATATTGAACTTTAATTTAAAACAGATTTGTTAAAATATTCAATATTTCACGACTCAGTAGTGTCTGTCATAACTGTAAGTGTATTTTACAATTAATGTATTAATACCTTGAATAAGTTATCGCTGTTTTCCAAAAGATGGCGTTCCCAGAACTGTGTGCGTGTTGTTTCAGATAGTAATGCGTCTATAAGAAAGTATATTAAGCAAGCTTGACATTCAATGTATATCTTTTTGTCGAAGTGTATACAATTTTGTTTTTTATAGCGTTAAATATGTAAAATTTCGTGCCAAAGAAAATGTATTTTACAGGGAATTTTACTGCACTATTTTATTCAAAAGAAATCTTAAGCTGAAGGACATAGAATTCTTGTTGAGACTTACGGTGACCATGCTTTCTCGAAAACAATATTGCAGAGATTGGTTTAGACGCTACATGATTAATTATCTTGATACTGAAGATAAAGAACGCTCTGGCGCTCCGAATAAGCTTGAAGACGAAGAATTGGAAGCAGTATTCTATAAAGACTCAAGTCAGGTGCAAACTGAACTTGCAGAAACATTAGAAGTCGATCACATAACAGTTTCAAAACGTTTGAAAGCATTAGGAATGATTCAATAGCAAGGACATTGGGTGCTGTACGAGTTGAATCCAAGAGAAGTGGAACGGCGTCTTGTCACTGTGAACAGCTGCATCAACAGCAGGAAAGAAAAGTGTCATCTTTTTTTTTTTTTTTTTTTTTTCATGGAATTCCGACCAGCGATGAAAAGTGGATACATTACGATTACCCTAAGCGTAGAAGATCGGGGGAAAGACTGCTAGGCTACATGTTGCTAAACGATTGAAAACTTACTTGGAAACGCTTAGATGGGAAGTTCTAGCCCACCCGATGTATTCATAAGACATTAGCCAGTCCGATTATCACTTGTTCCGAGCGATGGCACATGGCCTGTAAGAACAGCACTTTCATTTTTATGAAGATGTAAAACATGGGGTCAAATTCTGATTAGCCTCAAAAGATGTGTCGTTTTTCCGACGTGGAATTCAAATGCTACCAGAAAGATGGGAAAAAGTAGAGGTTAAGCGATAGAAAATACTTTCAGTTGCATTTTTTTACTAATTTTTGTAAATAAATCATTATTTCTCATGAAAAAAACATCGAGAACTTATTCAAGGTCCTAATATATTTGTATGGTTAATGTATGTTTTCATCTGGTTTTTCTATCTATCATGTCTGTAAGTACAATTTACAATTAATGTATATTTTTATTTATCTAAACTTATTTATAAATGGAACATAAACTGTATGTGTGTATATACGTGTGTGCGTCCGTTACCTTTAGACTCCGAAACGGCTGAACCGATTTTCTTGAAAAGTTACACAGTTGTACTATAAGCGTCTCCGAGTGATCTTAGCTAGGTTTTGTGTCAAGTTACCCCCGATAAATATCGAAAATTGATAATCGAAAAAGTCGGGTTATAGAAGGAGTGGTCCGATTTTAATCAAATTTGATACACTCATAGACAAAGACATAAGAAATGATATTCAGAAGTTTCAAGGTTGCAGTTCTTACAATAGTGCAGAAAATCGATTATATATATATATATATATATATATAAGGCAAGATGTTTGTGTGCGTGTCTGTTTATCTGTCTGTATGTCCTTTATACAAATCTACAATTTTTATCCGATTCTAACACACAGATATTCTTTAAGCTGAGTCTGAGCTCCAGGACCATGGATTAGTTTTAAAGCTTTCATTACACCCGAGCAACGCCGGGCTATACTGTTAGTTTGTAATAATTTCCGACTAATTTTCTAATCTCAACTAATTTTCGGATTCTACACTGATTCTACATTATGGTGAGCTGATATTGACATAATAATAGTGTATAGGTATTGGAAAACAAAGCATTCAAGGGTGTGGTCGGGCTCGAGCCCAGACAAGAGTCAAAAGATAATACACTTTTTCTTTCCTTTAATGTATTTCTTTTTTTTATTATTGTTCCTTTTATTGAAATGCACTTGAATTACACATTTGAGACACCGTGAAGCCAATCCGTGGTATAAAAAAGGTTGAGACCACTGCCCTCGACGTTTCAACTTTCTGATGTTAAGTATAAGTAACCATTTTTGTTTCAATTTTCTCTCGAATTCGAAGATTTTAATGATAATAATAACAATAATAAATGTTGGGGCGGGATTAGTAAAAAATTGAGCAACATTGGTTTCAGGTTTAATTTCGTTTCCCGGACTAACGAAGAGTTTGAACAACTAATTTACTTGGGTGTCTGAAAATTACTTGTTTCCGTAATGAATCTTGGGCCTAAATGACTTGTTTCCAACGGCGAATGGAGAAACAAACAGAAACATTGGAAGAGTGGCGGTTTTATCTGAGTGTTGTTGGTTTTGCTTCAATTTCTTTTATTTGTAACTTAATTTTTCTGGTGTTTATTTCTTAGACTTTTTTTTTTTTCGCAGATTTCTTCTTAAGCAAAGGTACTTTTTTGTTGAACGCAAGAGGAAGTTGTGATTACTCCGATAACAAGACGAAAATAAACATGGCGACTTCCCAGATCTTTTTTTATTTTTTTTATTTTCCATTACTACTCACTTTGTTTCTTTTTCAATTTCTTTCTTCCATTTTTTTTGAAGGGGTAAAGGGGCATACTGACTATTATTTACCTGATGTAACCCCTCATAATTTTGTCTTCGTGCAACACTCGTTTTCTTTTAGTTCCTATTAACCCTCACCCCAATAACTTCACAGACGCACTGACAGACACATACACAACTATATGAATTATCCGAATGTTGGAGAATTTTTGTCTTTATTTTCAACTGAAATTAAAGCCAAAATGCGATGTTTAGAACGGCTCACGATTAAACATAATAGATATTCATTGTCTGTTATATTTAACAGTATATGTTTATAAAACTATGTGAATATACACATACATTTCCTCATTTCATAGGGATATTTTGCTATTATATATACACTAATAAAAACTCGTGTATATATATATATATATATATATATAGGAAAGAATATTAATAAAAAGTTTTGAATTTAAAAATGTACTTTTTTTTAACAGTATTTGTTTATTTTTATTATATTTTATATTTCAGACCGTCCTCGGTCCTTCATCAGAAACAAGTGATTTTTAAATTTGAATTAGAAACGTATTTCACGATAGCGTCCGAATATTTTGTGTTTACATCACGTGGTGTGTTTGTTCACAACATGCGGCACGTCCGTAGAGAAAGTCTGTTTGTTTTAGATAAAAATTTCTTGGAATATCTGAACAAATTTTTTACCTATTGAAATATTTGTAAAGATTCAACACACCTAAGTCCCTATTCAACCCTAGCTTGTGTGTATTTAATTTTAAAATCCAGTATTTTTCTTTCTTTCTGCGTGTGTATGTAGAACTAAAATTGGAGTCTATTAGTAAACATTTGCAATTTTCTAAAGTATGATCAGGTTGATTAAAATGGGCTGCAATTGGGGAGTATACATTTTTTTGTCGTATATTTAGTTTGTGATTATTGAAGCGAAATCTAAAGCTATTACCGGATTCGCCGATATATCCACTGTTGGGGCAAATTGAGCAGAAGATAAAGTATATGATGTTTTTGCTATCACAAGTAAGGTTTGGTGGGTGTAATTTTATTTTGGTGTTGGGTACAGAGAATGTTTTGTCTGTTATTAAATGTTTACAAATTAAACAGCGAAGCTTTCCACATTTTAAATTCCCTGATAGGTTTGTATTATTTAAATATTTGTTAGAAGTGAGGATAGTTGATAGGTTGGGTGTTTGTTTCTTTGCATTTATGGGTGGTTTATCGAAAATGTCTTTGATGTTTTTCTTTGATTGGAGGTTCCTGTAATCATTTTTTAAATTTTTGGTAAGTGTGTAGGAATATTGATTATGGTTAAAAACCATGGGAATTCGGTTGTTATCTTTTCGTTTTTTGTATGTGAGAAGTGTGCTACGATCTATATGGATGGTTTTATGTAGTGCTTCCTTTATATATATATATATATATATATATATATATATATATATATATATATATATATTCAAGCGAGTAAAACACACACACACACACATATTAAATTCAAACAGTATCCCCAAAACAAAAAAAGAACTTGATGACCCGTAGAATAGAATTGAATCATAACGCTGAAAACAATTTTGAAGTATAAAGACGAAATCCAATTTCGCATGTCAGTGAAAAGATTTTTAGAGTCAATTTTTAGAGTGACAGCAGAAACTTCACGTGCGAGTGTGAAACAACCCAACACGCACGAACATGAACTCTCTGACCTGCCTACCACTTGACTTATCTATTTATACACGATACCTTGGCCATCTGAAAAACAAACAGATCTCAATTTCTGAAGTATAGGTACTGTCACTATTTCGGGATAAATATTCGATACCTAAGTTTAAAATGAAATTTTTAAAATGAAAAAACATTCTTGAAGATTTCATTTTAGATTTAATTAAAAGCTTAATGATTAAATTTATTATTTCCATTAAGTAAAAAATTCTGGTGTATTTCAGATAGAAATTGTACAGATTGGAATGTCACATTTAATTTTGATTTCTTAGAATTTTCTTAAAAGCGGCCATTTTTTAATTTTAAGAAATTCGTAAACAAACAAGAATTCATCGATTTTAATATTTCCAAATATTTCTGACACTTTATTTTAGCAAAGTTAAACAATTGAAAGTTAAATTAATCTGATTTTAAATAAATATTACTTACTTATTGCAGAAAAAGTAATATACAACAAATTATTAACGATTGGTCGTGTTCATCTGTTTTAACGTTTGACGAATCGATGACAGCTGCTGCGCATGATCATAAATGACAATTTTCATAAATCTAAGGGAAGGTACAAAACTCTTAAATTACGTAACCTTTTCATAATAATAGCAATTTTAGTCTGCCATACATAAAAATAAGGTTATAAAATGCAAAATAAAAAATTATTTTAAAAATAGATAGCGTAACTCCATTTATTAATCCTTACAATTTTGGACTCGTAAATTTCGTTTCCAACATAATTACTATTTTTTTTTAATCATATCACCCCAAGCAAGGCGGTAACGCCACTGATGTGCAGGGGGCTACGTAATAGTGAGAAGATTGCAAAAGAGAAAGCCGGAAACCACATCCTAAACAGGGAACAAGGGATGAGCCTCTTAACCTGTTCAATAGATGTGGGTGGAGCGTGAACCGGGCGATAGATAGATCTATCTACTCCAATTGAAAAAAAATACCCCAATACAGAATGTTGCACGATTTTAAACTATTATCAATTGTTATAATTAAAATTAAAAAAAATAAATGAAAAATTTCTTGTAAAAATTTTGTCCTTTTTCATTACGCTAGGCTATTTTCCCGCGAAATAGTTAAGGTACCTAGTGAAGTTACAAGTTTATTTGCCTGAAGAGAGTTAACTTAAGAGTCGAAACACGTGTAGCGATACAAATACCATTATGGAGACTTAATATATCATACAGAAAGCAAGTAATATTAATAATAATAGCCACAATAAATCTACACTTTAAACAAAAGGTTCACGGCTTCTCGCACTTTTTCTTCTATATCAATTAATTTCTCATGTTGGAACAACCACAATTTCTGTTTTTAATATATGAATATACATATAGTGTATCTAGGCAGCAGATAATTTTCAAAGCATATTCTGTTAAATATAAGAGACAATGACTGTCTATTATGTGTAATCATGAGCCGTTCTAAACATCGTATTTTGGCTTTAATTTCAGGTGAAAATAAAGACAAAAATTGTCCAACATTTGGAGTTTTTTTTTTATTATGCCGGTTCTAAGCTTTCGGTTCAAATGAGCCATCTTCAGGGAGGTTACAGGGACGTTAACATAAATACATCCCCAATCAAAGATGATTTTATCGTGTTGACATAAAACTTTAAGAAACGATAAGAGTCACCGAATAGAAGACGCAGTTCGTAAATTTGTAATACGGTTCTATGAAGTCATACCGCGTGTGAGATCGAAATGTTAACAAAACCATATGTCTAAATGTAATGTAATGTGTTGAGACCAGATTGAAATGTGATTTTATCAAGTGTGGGTTGTTTTGATTTTATGTAGATGGCTTTCAATATGTGTATGAGTGTGTACGAGTGAGTATTATTGTGTTATTGACTAAAATCTATTATCTACATGGTTATGTTTTTCTAAGAAATGTTGTTGAATTGAACTCTGATCAGAAAGGTGACAGGTACGTCTACGGGAGAGCGTGGTTGTAGTAAAAGCAATATATGTAGTGTGTTTATTATTAGTACCAGAAATACAATCTCTGAACGTGCATGTAAATTGATGCACTACATTGTTTTTCTGTAGAGGATTTAGTTGTGTGGTTGTAGGGTTATTAGAGACTATGAGGTCATTTGTTTTAAATTTTTTATAATATATGATGAGCTTAATTTGATTATTATTATTTGTTGGTTTTACTTTTCTACGTATTATGATTTGAGTGTTGTTTCATCTTGTTTGTAATTATTATGCATTTGGTTGCAATAGTATAAAAATCTGTCTGGAAAGTAACGAGATTGATATCACAAACGATTTATTTCAATTCCAAACAACAAACTCCAAGTTTTCCCTTTCAGTGAAATCCCTGTCGAATCTAATTCACTTTGTCATCTTTCTCTGCCACGCTTCTAAGTAATATTGGAAGGATTATTCTTGATGATTCTTGATGATCCATATGAACTGTGAGAATCACACGAAGCAAAATCAGGTAAATAAAAAGGTTGTTCCAGCACGGTGATGGTTTTCATGGCCAGGACCTGTCGTATGCTCAGTACGTTGTGAGTAATTGCATTGTGGCAGTTAAGTTGAAGACGTAGGGAGATGGTTAATGTTTTTTTTTAATTGGCTTTCTGTGTAACATAACCAAACGTCCTACAACTTACAGGTTTGATTCAGAATCATCAGAAGGTCATCAGAAGATGAAATTTTGGAAAAATAAATGTATCCCTTTTGTATATATATATTTTTTAATCATTTCATCCCAAGCAAGGCATTCCACTGCCACTATTGCACATGGGATTACATAGGGGAAGGTGAAGAGAAAGAGTAGCTAGATATAGGAAATGTCAGAATGAGGGTGATAGATGGATAAAGATACCGAGGCTTGGGGTTGGGTAGATGAGAAGAGTGTTTGAAAGATGGTTAGTGTGTTATGAGGTATCTATTGACCTTACATTTAAACTCTTGGAGATTGTAGCCGTCGGGGAAGCAATCATGTGGAAGGGAATTCCACAGTCGGGAAGTGCGAGAAAAGTTTTGGAGTAGAAATTGCGGTTGCATTTTATCGGTTTCACTGTAAAAGGGTGGGATCTGGTTGCTAATCTAGTATCTTGTGCAAATTCGTACCTAGGTGGCACCAGTGATCTAAGTTCATCGGAGCAGAAGCCGTGAAAGTATTTATAGAATAGGTAGAAATTTATTAAGCGGAAAGAATAACATGAATTGGTAGAAGTTAATGTTCAATGAAAAACGGTATTAAGAAGTTAAGGGTATAAAGAGACAGAGGAAAGCAGCGGATAACATATTTAAGGGGCATGAGCAGGTGGATGACAGAACGGGGGCTGAGAGAAGTTACAGGAGAAAGCGTGCTAAGAGCCACCAGGGATAGGGAGACGTGGAAAGCCATGATCGCCTACGTCCTTAAGGGACAAGGTACATAAAAGAAGAACATACTTAGACAGGAACGTATGTATGTATGTATGTATGTATGTATGAGAGTTTATTGTTGGGTAGGATTGTCGTTGAAATTATCGCTCAGGGTAAATGGTGAAAAGGAAGAAGGTGAGAGAGAAAGAGAGAGGCATTAATAATAACGATGGCTTGACGTTTGTCGAGGGACGTGTGAATTAAGCTCGTCTTCTTTCTCTCTGGCGACAGTCGAGGTTTCTCCGTTTCTTCGTTTGTGGAGCTCCAAAAGGACATTTGGAAATCCCTTCCCGGATGTGATTCTGGCCTTTCCGTTTCGAAACAAACTTCGCGTCTGCTCGTAAAAATGGACCGTAAAAAGAATTTGTTTCTGATAATTAAGGATTATTTGAATTATTTTTTTTAGATGTTTCTTAGTTTTCTATTGGCCGAAAAACATTTCGCTTCGAGGTGTGAAATTTTTCGAGTTTCGTGTGTGTTAAGCAAAGGTTTTGTAAATTCGTTTATTTCTAACAAAATCAGTGAGTCAGTGCTTAGCATTTGAACTTTTAAATCTAGAACTTGTTTTGTTCACTACAAAGTAACCAAGATTTTCTCACTACAACTCTCGCATGGGGAAAAATAAAATGTTTGCAAAAGCCAAAATTTCAGAATATATATAAGAAGGATAAACAGATTGTGTTATCATCTAACATATTTTGGAAGTATTTTCTATATACTATATATCTAAACACTTTCAGAAAAAAAGTATTATATTGAAATTTTGTTTTTCTATAATGTTGCTTTTAATAAAACTTAAATGTTTTGCTATTTTTCCCAATCTCTATTTTGCTATTTTCCCAAGCTTCTGTTGTTGATATTCTATGTACCATTCCGTCCAGCTCGTGGGCGACTGTAGCTTTCACAAAGGTAGACTGGATTCTATAAAACAGAAGCCTCTCTCCTAAACTTCTTCAAACATGTCCCCAAGACTGCTGCCCTAAATCCGAATGAATCCTCTCTAAAAGGCGATGTTTTCTGCAGCCTTCCAAAACCGCTACCCTAAATCCGAATGAATCCTCTCTAAAAGGCGGTGTTTTCTGCAGCCTTCCAAAACCGCTGCCCTGAATCCGAATGAATCCTCTCTAAAAGACGGTGTTTTTTGCAGCCTTCCAAAACCGCTGCCCTAAATCCGAATGCATCCTCTCTAAAAGGAGGTGTTTTACACAGCCCCCCCCCCCCATACACCGTTACCCCAAATCCGAACAAATCTTCCTAAAAAGGAGGTGTTTTATACAACTGCCCGAAATTCAGCAAAAAACAGTCAGCCCTGGTTCACCCAAAAATTCACTGCAGGTATATCTGACCGAAGCCACTACTTCAACATCTATCACCAGGAGTGGTGTAGTCTAGCCCTTACTTCTTTCAGAACCGCCCGTCATAGGTGTAAGAGAGTTCTGGAAAGCGCAAATGGTATCTACGCGCGAGCTGTCCAGGTCAAGGTTTTAAAGAAACAAATTGGATCTCGCGAATTCTGGAAATCAGTTGTGCACACTATTAAAAATGGCACCGACGTTATATCTTCCTCGACATACAAGGTGAAATTCTTTGCCTGGATATTTGCCTCAAACTCAGTGCTAGGTGACAAAGGCCATCCTCTCCCGAAATTCTAACGTTTCATTGAGCACAATCTCAGTATACATACTTATTTTAATAACAGAAATCTCTAGATATATCAAAAGCCTCGATTCACAAATAGCCACTGTTCCATTTAAAATTCCAACGGTCGTCAATATCAACCGGGAACTGTCACCGATTCTAGCCCAGTTATTAAACTGCCGCTTGAAGAAGATTTTTTTCTTAAGCGTGTGAAAGGTGGAAAGGGTGAGTTTGGTCTACAAGAATGTGGGAAACAGTAACCGTATCACCAGTAAGATTTTTGAGGACGTTATCAACAAAAATGTTATCGAGCTCCTGTAGACACACATACCGCACGAACTATATGAATAGATATCTCAAAGAACTTCGGGAGGGTATGACACAAAGTTTTTCTATATAAGGTTTGGAATCATTGAAAAGGTTTTCTCTATTATAAGATCCTTCTTAACAGGTAAATCTCTGAAAGTATTGATTAACGGCCAATCCTCCGAGGCTCTAATGTTTAACGCAGACGGTCCCGGGGGTCACTTCTCCGAACACACCTCTTTCCGATTCATATAGACGTTCTCCCTTAGAATCTGCTCGGATCATTTGTAAACGTCTATGCCGATGAAACGACAGTATACGGCGCAACTCCTGAATTCTCGACGGTGAGAGATTAGCAGCTGAAATCACTTCCGATCTAACACTAATTTCTCAGTAAGGAAAAAAGAAAGAGAGAAAAACTTGCTGGTTATATTCAATGACTCCAAACTGACAACATCCCATCACCGCCGGTCAGACCCGGAACACCCATTAGTTACGACGAACTGATATCACTTCGAGGAGACCCCGTGCCTTGAGATGATATTAGGTCTCAGACTCATACCCGACCTCAAGGGCAATTCCTAGATACAATCCATCGCTAAAGATGCAGTTAAAATAACTGGCTCACTGTACCGCCGCGGTAATTAGCTAAATTTTCATGCTATCCTCTACCTTCATAAAAACCAGATCAGGCCGAAAATGGAGCGCTGTTGCAATATTTGGGTAGAAGTTGCTCAGAGATTACTTTCCAGTCTTGATAGATTTCAAAGGCGTCTCCGGGTCTACGAGTCTTCGTTGGAGAGGATTTATTTTTCGCACTCCAAACTCACTCTCTCACACAGGCGCTACTACCATGGAAAATACTCAGGCGAAATTCATTGCTTGGTTCCACCAGGCCTGACCTTCACGGTTAGGACCCCCCCCCCCACCATGACACTTACATTGTAGCCGATCACTCACACTTTCTCCGCATTCCATCGGCGAGAAATAAGTTATATTCGAACAGCTTCTTCCCAGAAACACTGCCCTGTGGAACCGACTCCCAAGAAGATGTTTCCCGACCACTACAATCGTAACCTATTCGAGTCTCTCCCTCCCATCCGTATAAAATGCTTCTTAACATAACCCCTATATTGAGTGACCCTTGAGCCTTGAAGGAAGCAATTATACTATTGAAATATTAGTTTGTGTATTTTTTATTTAAATCACTCTTTTCTCTCAGTGTTGTAATAATAATAATAATAATAATAATAATAATAATAATAATAATAGGGAGGATAGGGAAGATAGAAAAACATGAAATGGAGCCATAACAACACGCCACGACCTGCCTTAGGTCTCCCCGCAGACTTGGTTGGTAGTGAGACCAAAGCAGAAATCGAAATACGATGAAAAATGACATAATAATGCCGTTAACCCAAGAACACTAACCATGGGTATATAGTTAGTTAAGTGCCATATTGTGATACACGCTTTGGGCGATCATGTCTCGAAAGAGACATGACTGACTAGGCAGAAGATTATCCTGCAATTGTTTGCTTTTGCTTTCTGCGGTAGGGAAGAGATGGATTCATATCTTTCCCAAGGATATTTCTGCGTAAATGAATGCAAAGAATTCAACTGAATTTGTCGTTCCGGGTTGATACCCATTGCCCCACGACGCGTACCTGATTTTCTAACTTAAATATGTTTTTTTCAGTTCCTATTAGTGTTAATAAAAATATACATTATTACATTAAAACTATTGACACTTTTTTGTTTTTAATAAACGTCTTTTTATTCCATCTTTCTAATCTTTTATCTTATCTCGATGTGGATGTTTCCCTAATCGCTACAAGCTTGACCTCGCTGACACGTCATTTAAGTCAATTTTTAAAAAACTTACCTTTATCTGATTTCAATCAAGTAATAATTGCTTACTGCCAGAAATTTACAATAAAAAAGTTTTTAACTACAATAGCGCTCTTTTATCTGCGTTATCGAGGTGACGAAAGATTTATACTTCGCCTCAGAGATAGTTGAATTTTCTTGGGAACATAATGAGGAAAAAGGCTTAGAACATTCAAAACGCATGCGGCGTAATTAAGGCGAGCGGAATAGAGGAAGTCAGCGCGTAAAATAATTAACGAGCTTGTGAAAATGGTTAGTAGTACATGGATTTTGTAAGAGCACCCAGTACAAGGCCCGGAGGTCACTCGAGGTAGAGGGTTACGTTAAGTTTATGTGGATAGGAGGGAAAGATAACGGTTGACTCTAGACAGGTTAAGGTTGTAGTGATCGGGGAAACATCCTCCTGAGAGTTTGTTCCACAGAGCAGTGGTCCGCGGGAAGTAGATGTTTGAGTGGAATTTACTTCTCATTGATGGAATACGGAAGAGTGTGGGTGGGTTTGTGGTGCAATGGATATCGACTAGGAACGACAAATCGGAGTGCCGAGGTCGAATTCCAGTTGAATTCCTTGCGTTCATTTACGCACAAATACCCTTGGGAGGGGTATTGATCGGTATCTTCTCTCCAGTTATGGGTTAAATCATAGGGCAGATTGGCTTCTATAGCCTTGGTTGGCAACCAGTCTATCGCAGAAAGCAATGGCAGCCTACTGCGGGATAATCATCTGCCTAGTCAGTCATGTTTCTTTCAAGACATGATCGCCCAAAGCGTTTATCACGTATGGCACTTAACTGACTGTGGGGGGATTGATACTATTTAAGTGGAACGGCGAGTCGTAGCTATGAATGTCAGCTTTTTTATAAGTCTATCTTAAAATTGTTAATCAAACTGATAAAGGCATCTTATATGTCCTACAGATGGAATGTACGTTCAAATCTTGTCAGAAGCTGAATTCCTTTCAAGTGATGCTTCTCAGATAAGAATCATAAAATGCACGTTTTGAATATTCAGATAAAGTCCAAAATATTTTGAATATTCAGATAAAGTCCAAAATATTTTGAATATTCAGATAAAGCCGAGTTAAAAATATTAGATAAATATTAGATAAATTATATTACACTTATAAATTATATTAGATAAATATTAGATAAAGCCGAGTTAAAATATTCAGATAAAGTCCAAAATATTTTGAATATTCAGATAAAGCCGAGTTAAAAATATTAGATAAATATTAGATAAATTATATTACACTTATAAATTATATTAGATAAATATTAGATAAAGCCGAGTTAAAATATTCAGATAAAGTCCAAAATATTTTGAATATTCAGATAAAGCCGAGTTAAAAATATTAGATAAATATTAGATAAATTATATTACACTTATAAATTATATTAGATAAATATTAGATAAATATATTATAACTACTAATCTAATTATCTAATTATAACTACTAATCTAATTATCTAATTATTATTATATAAATTATATTACACTTATAAATTATATTAGATAAATATTAGATAAATATTAGATAAAGCCGAGTTAAAATATTCAGATAAAGTATAAAATATTTTGAATATTCAGATAAAGTCCAAAATAAAATCTAAGTTAAAAATTAAGCACAAAAATATTTCACTCTATATTTCTGAAATGAGGTATTGTAAGTATTCTTTTTTATTTTTTATTTTTTTTTTTAGCAGTATAGATTATCTTGTACAAGGCCTGGGGGACACTCGAGTTAGAGAATTCCGTTAAAAGATAATTCATATGTATAGGAGAAGATAACTGTTAACTCGAGGTTTGAACTTAACGTAACCCTCTACCTCGAGTGACCTCCGGGCCTTGTACTGGGTGCTCTTACCAAATCCATGTACTACTAACCATTTTCACAAGCTCGTTAATTATTTTACGCGCTGATTTCCTCTATTCCGCTCGCCTTAATTACGCCGCATGCGTTTTGAATGTTCTAAGCCTTTTTCCTCATTATGTTCCCAAGAAAATTCAACTATCTCTGAGGCGAAGTATAAATCTTTCGTCACCTCGATAACGCAGATAAAAGAGCGCTATTGTAGTTAAAAACTTTTTTATTGTAAATTTCTGGCAGTAAGCAGTTATTACTTGATTGAAATCAGATAAAGCTAAGTTTTTTAAAAATTGACTCAAATGACCTGTCAGAGAGGTATATTTTATTTATTGCAAGATTTTTAAAACAGAAATTTGGCTACTGTTTACGTAATGTGTCGATCAATAAAAAATGGTGGTAATTTATTTATTTTTTTAAATCAGAAAAATTTTAGATTAAAATCAATACAATTTCGGTTTAAAATACACCAGTGTATTTTCCTTACTGGAATTAAAATTTAATCTCTTGGCTTTCAATTGAAGCTAATTTTAAAGCTGGAAGATAACTTATTTATTTTTAAAATTTAAATTTAAATTTAGGTATCGAAGATGTGTGGAGGTACTTATATAAGTTTCCTTCCTTTTGGGCGTAAAGAACTGACTAAATCCAATCCTTATGCCGTTCACACACTCAGACCAATCACCGACCACACCACAAACAACCTTCTTCTGCTTTGCCTACAAGCAATCTCTGTGTGTCTCAAAACCTTTCCATTTTTGTACCCAGAGGCGAGGTAATATCGTTACGTCGCATACATGCGCTGTAGTGTCCTAATTTGTTTCCTCTTCGGTTCTAGCATCCACGTCCAAACCCGGCCCTCACGAAGAGAATGGCCTTTCATGTCCATTAAGAGTCTCTAGTGACCGGGTCATTTAGCGACTTCTCATTAGTTCATCAAATAACAGATCACGGCATACTTTTGCGTTAGTGTATGTCTTCAGGAAGATTGAGAAAAGAAGCCAGAAACGGTTGGTGTGTGTGTGTGTGTGTGTGTGTGTAAGAGAGAGAGAGAGAAGAAGAAAGAAAGAAAGGGGGAGGGGGAGGGGGAAGAGACAGAGACAGAAACAGAAAGATAAAATTAGAGACGCCTTTCGAATTGAACAGAAAACGGAACTAATAGGAAAATTGAGAAAAGAAGCCAGAAACGGTGCGAGAGAGAGAGAGAGAGAGAGAGTAGGAGGAGAGAAGGGGAAGTGAGACAGAGACAGAGACAGAAAGATAAAATTAAAACGCCTTTCGAATTGAACAGAAAACGGAACCAACAGGAAAATTGAGAAAAGAAGCCAGAAACGGTGAGAGAGAGAGAGAGAGAGAGGAGGGAAAAGAGGAAGTGAGACAGAGACAGTGACAGGAAGGAAAAATTAGAGACGCCTTTTGAGTTGAACAGAAAACGGAAGATTGAGAAAAGAAACCAGAAACGGTGAAAAAGAGAGAGAGAGAGAGAGAGAGAGAGAGCTAGGAAGGGAGGGAGATGGGATTGAGACAGAGACAGAAAGGAAAAATCAGAGACGCCTTTCGAGAAACAGAAAAATGGAACCAATGCGCTAGTAACAGGAAAAGAGGGTTTGTGGAGATGGCGGCTCCTGTCGAGGTAAAGACAACGCGGGGTGGGCTGTTTTCTGTTCTTTTCGTTCCTCGCTCCAACCAGCCCAGCGATTTTGTTGGTGTGCTGTTATGGTTGTCGTGTCTGTCGTCCATCGTGCTGACTGTTATAAAGTATGTTGATATGCTTTTCCTGTAACAGAGGGATAAGAGATCTGGTGACAGATGGTCGTCAGCAACGATTGCTTCATGAGAGAGAACTATTTGGGGAAGAAAGAAAACGAAAGGAAAACCAGTGGCAGATAAACGAAAGAAACTAGTGGCATAAAAAATGGTAAAGAAAAGAAAGAAATTACGAGGGAGCTGAAAAATTGACATTACGACCAAAAAATAATAATTTTCTTCAAACTGTTCTTTCATATTACTAAAACTAGTTTCTTTTAACTCGTGATAATTTCGCAATTTTCTTATTTCAACTTTCTGCGGAATCTTAATTCTTTAGTTTAGTCAGCTAAGTGCCATACGTGATACACGCTTTGGGCGATCATGTCTCGAAAGACACATGACTGACTGGGCAGAAAATTATCCCGCAGTAGGTTACCATTGCATTCTTCGGTAGACTGATTGCTAGCCAAGGCTATAAAACCCAATTTGTCTTATTATTTAACCCATAACTGGATGGAAGAGACGGATTAATACCTTTCACAAGGGCATTTTTGTGTAAATAAATGCAAGGAATTCAACTGGAATTCGAACTTGGCACCCTGATTTGTCGTTCCGAGTCGATATCCACTGCACCACAACGCACATTCATAATTCTTTACTTACTGATTCAGAAAACCCATGGCTATTTCTACGAAAATAAAATATCCGTTCCTGGAAATGACGATGAATTACATCCGGCAGCAAGAGCTCTGATTGGGAAGTTTTGCGAAGTGTGGAACTACTTTTTAATTAGCATTGTTCCCAGGTTCACTCTGACTTGTAGTGGTAGCATTTGTTAGGATCTCAACTCTGGGCAAATATTTAACCCATAAACTGAGGTCAACGCATGATGAAATTATAACAATACATATTTACAGTAAAAATACCAGCAACATATTTTTAATATATATTTAGGTACCTACACTCAATCATCAAAGATGAAGGAAAAAACTGAAGCAACTGAAATGTGGTTCTACAGAAGGATGCTGGGGATATCATGGATCGAGCATCTGAACAATGATGGAAATGATGGAAACGAAATGGAAATTAATAATGAGCATCAGGAAGAGACAACTGAAGTTCCTGGGAAATGCAATGAGGAAAGAAAGCTTGGAAAACCTGATACTAACAGGCCAGGTAGAGAGAAAAAGAGACAGGGGAAAGCAACGGATAACATATTTGAAGGACCTAATCAGGTGGATGATGGAACGAGGGTTGCGTGGTGTAACAGGAGAAGGCGTGCCAAGAGCCACCAGAGATAGGAAGACGTGGAAAACCATGATCGTCTACGTCTTGAAGGGACAGGGCACAAAGAAGAAGAAGAAGAAGAAGAAGAAGAAAAGAATTATTTCGATGAAAGGCACGGATCACGAGCGGACGTGAAATGAAGCTCTCTAAACATTCAGAAGATGAAACTATGATCTCGAAATAGTAATGGTTAATAAATAGGTAAAACCCAACACCTGCATTACCTCCCTTTATTTTCTAAACGCACTGTGATAGCCTTCAAAAACTACCCATAAATATTCGATATCTAAATTTTGAAATCAATTTTTAGGAATAAAAATGTTTTCTTGAATATTTCATTTTCGTTTTAATTGAAAGCTAAATTAAAGTTACTATTTCCAGTAAGCAAAATACTCTGGTGTATTTCCAACAGAAATTATACTGACTGGAATCTAAAAGTTTGAGATTTTAAAAAGTTTTGTTCAATTTTTCGGCCATTTTTGAGCGATCGACACATTTGTAAACAAAAGTTAATTCTCGGTTTTAAAAACCTTGCAAAAATAAAATCCATCTGCGACACGTTATTTTTGAATAATTAGCAAATTTAAAGTTAAAATAATCTAATTTGAAACAAATATTACTTGCTTATGGCATGAAATTTCGAATAAAAATATTTCTTAATCAGAAAGGTCTGACTTGTTGACCTTTCAACGAGACGATAACAGTTTCTGTTATCAATCAGGTTACACATCTGGAAGTATGGTGGCAAAACATGACATAATCTGAGTGAACGTTTCGTAAAGGAAAGAACCATTGAAACACGTGACTTTTTAATGACAAGTCTCTTATAAGTTTCCATTGTAAAAAAATGAAAACTGAGATGAAATTTTTAAAATTAAAATTATTTTAAAGATATTATAAGCATATTTTTGTATAATTATTTTGTTTTGGCTTTCGTATGTATAAGAATTAAGAATGAACAATTAATTCTAAGCGATTTGTATTAACCTTTCAGTTTTCGATTTGTAAGTCTAGTCTGTACTTGATAAATTAACCGAAAACGCTGAGTGAATGGAAGTAATTTAAAAGATGTTTGAAACTTTATAAATCATCATGATTACCAAAGAAAAAATGAAAACAATTTTTATAAAAATTCATTATTCATCGAATTTTTTTCTTTATTCTTTTCAGAATATGTAATCCTTATATTATTTATAAAATCAATTAAAACTTTATCTAAATTAAAAATAGCGTAGTTTTAATGCATTTCTGATTTTACTATTCCGAGCAGATTTTCGGAAATATGGTTATGTAATTAAACAAATTACATGATTTACAATCCCCAAGAAATCCTGTATTTTACCCCCCCCCAACAAAAAAATAAAAAATAAAAAAATAAATAAATAAAAATGAAAAAAAAAGGATACATAATGAGTTTCTAGAAGTTGCAGGCAATTAATGTGAGGTGAAGTAACAGATGTAAAAATATATAATATATATTTTTAGCAAGATTTTTAAAAAATAATAATTCCATAAATAATTTTATTTATTTGTGAATAACTCTTAAAAGTTTCATCAAAATCAGACAATTAGTTTATTTTTGCAAGAATTTCCAACTTAATGTGTCTTTAAAAACCAAAAAAAAAAACCAAAAAAAAAAACGACTTGCATATTACGTTTTCCATTCTAATATCATTACGATGGAAAAGAGAAGAACATTTAACCGGAATTTCAAACTTGTTAGAAAAGATTAAAAACATTGAAAAAATAATAACAACAAACTTTGATCTTTCCTCTGAATAATATAAACATTTTGATGATAACACTTTTTTTGTTTTGTTTTTATTAAGTGTGAACACTTTTAATCGTGCTAGGCCGTTTTGGGGAGATACCTAATATAATGCGCATGATTTGGGCACCTAGAGGTAGTGTAATGGTTAGCAAGCTTGTCTCGCTAGAGTTATTACAATTGAGTAGTGAGTTCGATTCTCACTGGGTGACCCATAATTTCGGCTTTGTGAAAGACCATGAAAATTTCCATACCGCGTAACTTTTTAAAATTTGAAATGAAATGGCAGTATCATAATCTGGGGTGCTTAGAAATCACTCTAGTTTTCATAGAGCCCAAAATCGTCTCCGAGTCCTTGAGGGTGACGAATTATTCTCAGACCTCACATCCACATGCCGGATGTGGCAAACTTCTCGCTTCTCTGTCGCTCCTTTCACGAAAAGTGCTCGGACAAACTACATTCCCTGGTTCCGCCAAGTCAAACTTTCAGGGCTAAGACCCACCATGTCACTAACAATTGTAGCAAGTTATCCACATTCCCTCTGTATTCCATCGGTGAGAAGTAAATTACACTCAAACAATTTCTTCCCGGGAACCACTGTTCTGTAGAACCGACTCCCAAGAGGATATTTTCCTGATGACTACAATCATTATCATGGTCCATTAGCATGGACCAGGCTTGCCTCCCAGAGAGTAAAAAACAGCGCCTCCTTGGTCTCACACTTTCAGCGGACCTCAAATGGAATGACTATATCGAATCCATTGCTAAATCCGCTGCTATGAAAGTCGGTTCTCTGTGTAGGGCCCGGAAGTTTTTTCCGTCTGAATCTATCCTGCACATTTATAAATCTACCATCCGCCCGTGCATTGAATACTGCTGCCATATCTGGTCGGGTGCCCCTGCTGTTCTCCTCGGGCTTCACGATAAAGTTCAGAGGAGGGTCTGTAATGTGATAGATACCGACTTGGCAGACCGCCTGCAGTCTCTCTCCCACCGGCGCGACGTGGCTTCCCTGTGTCCCTTCTATAAATACTTTCACGGCTTCTGCTCCGATGAACTTAGATCACGAGTGCCCCCTAAATACGAATTTGAACGAGATACTAGATTAGCAACTAGATCCCACCCTTTTACAGTGAAACCGATAAAATGCAGCCGTAACTTCTACTCCAACAGTTTCTTTCCTCGCACTTCCCGACTGTGGAATTCTCTTCCAAACGATTGCTTCCCCGACGGCTACAATCTCCAGGAGTTCAAATGTAAGGTCAATAGACATCTCCTAACACACTAACCTGCTCCCATTCTATCAAACACTCTTCCCATCTGCCCAACCCTCATCCTCGCTATCCTTACTCATCTGTCACCTTCCTCCTGACATTCCCTATGTCTAACCACTCCTTCTCTTTACCTTCCCCTATGTAGCCCCATGCGCAATAGTGGCAGTGGAATGCCTTGCCTGGGGTGAGATGATTAAAAAAAAAATCTTAACCTGTTCAAGGCTAGGATTAAACGTTATCTTCCACTCCTATACGCACAAATTGTCTCCTAGCATAATGCTCTACCGCGAGTGTACCTCGGGCCTTGTAAAGGGTAAATCTTATTGGGCCTGGGAAAGAGTTTAGATGTGTCTGGAAACATTTGAAGCAGTGTAGTCATTAGTAAAGATTTATATTTTTCGACTACATTTACCTTTTGTGAATAGAATGTATTTCCTTTGCGCTTAGGTGGGCCTGAAATCTTTTTAACACCAAAAAAACTGGGCCACAATGATAAAAAGGTTTGAGAAACACAGCCCTAGATGTCAGTCAGTTAAGTGCCATACGGGATACACGCTTGACTGATGACGTCACTTTCGATTCATGACTGACTAGGAAGAGCATTTTCCGGCAGGAGTTTGAAGTTTCTTTTATGCGGTTGTCGACCAAGACCCTAAATAAACCCACAGAATGGCGGTGGAAAGAAGAGATGGAGTCATATCTTTCTCAAGGATACTTGCGCACAACCAAAGATCGTAAAAAACCCGACTGGAAATCGAACGTGGCTCTTTGGTTTAGCATTTCGAGCCGCTATCCATTACATAACAACGCATTTTATTTTATGCATTTAAGATTACTTTGGTATAAGCATATTTTGTTTCGGTTTTCGTATGGATATGAATTAAGAATGAATTTGCATAGCCAACTGGATCTTACTAACATTTTATAAAATTTGATAATTTATAAAATTATAATTTATAAATTATTCATTTTATAAAAATTAGTAGGTTTCAGTTGTGCCAATTCATTTTTTCTATATATTAATATTTTATTACGGTCTTTTTAGATTAATTTTTTCTATGGCGATTTATTTTAATTTTTGCATTTAAAATTCAATAGGAATGAATAGGTTTGCCTATCGCCCGGCTTACATTTCTCCGTGGTCTTTTGAACAAGAGTAGAGGGAGGTTTATCTACTGTTTCCTGTTTAGTATTGAATTTCCGGTTCTTTCTAAAATATACTTTCACTATATAATTCTAACGTCTTTGCTTGAACTCTGCAATTATATTTATTGTTTTTTTTTTTTCTCTTCCTTAGATTTAATTTGCCTCTCATTTGGTAAATACGCGTCCCCGGAATTTTTTTTTAAAAGAGGAGAGTCTTATATTAATATTTTACTACGTTGTTTTATATTAATTTTTTCTATAGCGATTTATTTTAATTTTTGCATTTAAAATTACTTTGATAATGAGCATAATTTGTTTCAGCTTTTGTATGAATATCAATTTACAATAAATTTACACATAAAATTGAACCTTACTATTTTTTTTTAATTTAAAACTTATATTATAAATTATTGATTTTATAAAAGTTAGTAGGATACAGTTTGTTGTGTAAATTCATTTTTCTATATCTTAATATTTTACTATGTTTAGGTTTAATTTTTTCTATGGCGATTTCTTTTAATTTCAAATGCTTAAAAATGCATCACTTAAATAGAAAACTATTAAACATGTTCGTTAATCAAGAATGTGATTAATTTCGCTTTTAGTGTTTCGAAATATTTGTACAAATTAAAGTATTTTATTTTTGAGGGCAAATTTCACCTTAATCAAAACTACATTTAAGAGAATTCAAATCACTTCCATTGTAGTTCCTATTTTCCTTGAAACTTCATTGTTGATCACATGTTCAGTCTATGGAATTCTTAACATTCTTCGGTAGAACCACTTCTGCGTCATTTCAAGTTTCTTTATCATCTGTGTGAAAAATTGTCCAGAAATGTTTTTTTAATCATTTAATTCCGAGTAAAGGAATAAAGCTACCAAGACAAAAAAAGATGTTTAGTTTGAGAGAATTGTGGGGGAGTATTACGGAGCAGAGAGGTTAATAAAAGAAAAGGAATTAAGAAGAGAGAAGACAAACATTGACATTGTATTTAAATTACTGAAGGTCAAAGTTGACTGAAAAGCAAAATGGCGGAGGAGAGTTCCACAAGTGAAAATTATGAGATAAGAAACAGTTAGTATAGAACTTACGGTTAAATCTAGCCGTTTCAGCAGTAAAATAATGACACCTAACTGCCAGTAGGGCCCGGTTCTTGGGTAATTTCTTTATTCTATATCTTAATATTTTTCTATTGCTTAATATTTCATTCAGTTTCTTAAAGGCATATTTCGTTATTTTTATGTATCTTCAAACGTTTGTGTCAAATTTTCGATCACCTTTTACGATACTGTCAAGGGAGCTAAGACCCTAGAACTAACTGATTCCGACGATTCAATATGTTGCTCCCATATCAGACTGCATCTTGACCGTCAACCCGATATTCTGTCTTGTTACGGTTAATAGTGCTTTCTTCTTTATTTCTCTTACTACAATGTCTCTGAATTTCAATTTTCCTTTTGAGAATGATTCTTACGTAATGATAAGCTGATAAGAATTTGTGACATAGCAAATATATATATATATATATATATATATATATATATATATATATATATTGTAAAATATATAGTGCATTTGAATACATGGTTCTGTTGTCAGTTCGCGCTGTCATAGAACCGCGGTGTGACGTCATAGAACCGCATTGCAAATTTTCGAACTGCGTTTGTTATTTTTGGTAACTATTGCCGTTGCCGATCGGAGTTTTATGTCAACACCAAATAAAATCGTCGCTGATGGATGTTATTGTGTTACTGTCTTAATAATCTCTCTGAAGATGGCTCATGTGAGCCGAAAGCTTAAAACCAACTTAATAAAAAATTATCCAAGTGTTGGAGAATTTTTGTCTTTATTTTCAACTGAAATTAAAGCCAAAATACGACGTTTAGAACGGCTCATGATTAAACATAATATACATTCATAATCGCTTATATTTAACAGTATATGTTTAGAAAATATATATATATATATAAAGTTGTAGGTGGGTTCTGTGGGTGCTGAATATAAACAAGTGTGTCTTAGCAGGCGTATGTAATACGGATTAGCTAGCCGCCCTGGTAGACGGGTAAGCTCGAGTACGAGTGTCCACCCATTATATATATATATATATATATATATATATATATATATATATATCCAGAATAGTATCCTTCAGAAAAGGAGAGAAAAACGTTTATTACATTATTTATAGTGAGCAAATGCTGGACAGACAATCTTCTGAAAGATGAAGGATAGACTCGAAGCAACAGAAATATGGTTCTACAGAAAGATGGTGAGGTTACTATGGAGCAAGCATGTGAACACCAACAAGCTTTTGGAGAGGATACGAACTAAAAGGTAACTTATATTTAACACCTTGAAAATACAGCTGAAGTTTCTGGAACACGTAATAAGGAAGAAGGGCTTGGAGAATCTATTACCCCCGGGACGGATAGAGAGATAGAGAGACAATGGAAAGCAACGTGAGACATACTTGATGGGCTTTAGCAAGTAGATGGTAGAGCAGAGTTTGGGAGAGATACCAAGAGGAAAAGTGTTAAGAGTGACAAGGAATAGGGGTAAATGGAAGACCATGATACGTCCCAAAGAGACACGGGACATAAAAAAGAAATAGTGATGTAGTGCGTGGGTGTGTGACACATGTTTCAGTAGAAACTAAGAAATCAGTTCTCCCGGGTAAGAAAGCTCTCTACCGTTGAGGAAACGAGTCAGGTCTTGTCGCTTAGACATCCTGATGTTAAAAAGTGAAAGAGAGTTTATGTACTTTTCTATCATATAGCTCTTTTCAAATGCCACCTAGTGGGTATTTAGAGAAATCAGCTGGCATACAAGGTGGTGTAAACCCATAAGGTTTGTCTGAGATGGTTGTCTGAGACAGTTATTTGCTGAATTTTCAGCCGAAAATTTAAATCTTTTATGTTTGAAATGTGCTTAAAGGAAAGCCATGGATTTAAGTTATTAGACAAAGCAAATAGATTATGTCGAAAAACAAGCATTTGTGACTTGACCCAAAAAGTTGTGAGTTTAGTACTTGGCCACAGCAGAAAAAATAATTACTAAAAGGAAAAAAAACTGTGATATTCAGAAAAGGCATGACACGGGGAACTAGAACAATCTACTTCGGCGAACGAAATTCCAACATATATCCCCTGAAGACGACCGGAGCCTACAAGGGCCGAAACGTTAGGTATATGCGAATAAAGACGAGGACTATAGTCTGAACAATGTACATACTGTAAATAAATAAACATTTGTTTCGCAAAAAAAACTTTTTTTTTCATTATTTTGAATGCAGAGGGACTAATTTGCCTACGTATTCTTGCTCGACTTAAACGGATATTTGAAGCAGTAGGGAGATGTTTAATGTTTATTAAATCGGCCTTGTGTCATACATAACCGAACTCCCTAGAACTTACAGATTTATTCGTAATCATCAGAAGGTTGTAGATTGGAATGTGTGGATTTGTGGAAGAATAAAAGTATACCTTTTGCATGTTGGAATAGAAATTTATAAATGAAAAGAACATGAGTTGGTAGAAGTTAAAAGTTCATGAGAAGCAAGTAATGAGTTAATCAAGAGTTCATAGTAGTAACTTGTTGGAAAGAGTTTATGTGTACGTAGGCAGGGACATATGTGTGTATGTATGAGCGTTGTCGTTGGATAGGAGTGTTTTTGAAGTTATCGCTCACGGTGTATAGCAAAAAAGGCAGGAGATGAGTGGTGAATGATAAAGAAGAAGGAGGTGAGAGGTGAGAGAGAAAGATAGAGACAATAATAATAACGATCGCTTAACGTTTGTCAAAAGTACGTGTTAATTGCTCTTCATCTTAATTCTCCGACTCCGATCAAACTTTGCCCATCTTTTATTTCGTTTAGGAATTCACTCCCGGATGTGATTCTGGCCTTTCCATTGGACGACAAAGGTGTGAAATTTCTCGAGGTTTTTTTTTTTTTTTTTTGTGTGTGTGTGTGTGTGTGTGTGTGTGTTAAGCAAAGTTTGTAAATTCGAGAAAATTCGTTTATTTCTAACAATCAGTCAGATTTGAATTTTAAAATCTAATATTTGTTTTGTTCACTACATATTTACGGTGTGCCCATAACACCGCTTTAACTTTGCTTGCACAAGTAACGTGAGGTTTTGCTCAAAACGGACATCAAATATGGACTCCATATGTCTCAAACGCGTAGCTCTTCAGAGACTCTTCTGATATTTATAAAAATAAGTAAATGAAATATAAAAGAAATGCAAAAAAAAAAAAAAAAGAAAAAAAAAGAAATTAAAAAGTGGGTCACCGTACAAAATGTCATTCCTTGTCTAGAATATGGATAGACTATCGGCAAAATGAGTCTGGAAGACGGGGTAGCGCAAGGCGCAAGGTGGATTTATATCAATGTCGGGGAACTGGGAATGACTGATGCCATTTTGGAATAAAAATTCTCATAAGGAGAAAGCGTCGGATCTCACGGTCCTCGGTTCCTAATGGCAACGGGTTTAAGGAGTTCAAAAGAAAGGGTGGAAAATATCGCCAAGGCGTATCAAAGGGAGGAGCAAAAATCACTTTGATAAGGAGAGGTATAAAACAATGAGTCCACATTTTGAGAATGGAAGTAACAGTACTTAATAAATGGCTTTGAGTTAAGAATAAACTATAGTTAATACAGAGAACAGGAATTTAACTCAAGAAAAGTTCAACAAAGAAAAAAAGAAGACGAAAAACGAGGCGAAAGAAAAACAGAAAGAAAGAATCTTATATTTTGTGTCGTGTTCCTTCAGGACGTAGACGATCATTTCTCTCCAAACATTTCCCTTTTAGCTCTTAATATATTTTGTTATTTCTCACAAACGCTGCTCTTCCATCCATTTGCTCAAACCCATCAAGTATGTCACGTGCTGTTTCCCCCTGTCCTTCTTTTCCGTCTATCCGCCTTGTAAGATTCTCCAAGACATTTTTCCTCTTTTATATGTAAATTGTACACTAAACTAATTCAGATGTTTACTTCGGTCTCCGAATGAGCTCTGAAAATTTGCGAGTTATTGTTTCATGTTCTTTTTCAAAAGAAGTAGTTCCATTATCGTTTTGTCTTCACCCGTCCTCAGTTTTTGAACAGGAGTAAAAATTTATCCCTTGTTTCTTGTGTTTTCGGTTCTTTTAACTCTGTACTTTTAATGTATCCACATTAAATCTGTTTTTTTTAATTCAGTAATTATTAATTTTCATGTTTGTCAATAGGAATAGATAGGTTTGCCTATCGCCCGGCTTAAATTTCTCCGCGGTCTTTTGAACAGGAGTAAAGGGAGGTTTATCTATTGTTTCCTGTTTAGTATTGAATTTCCGGTTCCTTCTAAAATATATTTTCGCTATATAATTCTAACGTTTTTGCTTGAACTCTGCAATTATATTTATTGTTTTTTTTTCTCTTCCTTAGATTTAATTTGCCTATCGTCTGGTTCATAAAAGAGGAGAGTCTTATATTAATATTTTACTACGGTTTTTTAGATCAATTTTTTCTATGGCGATTTATTTTAATTTCAAATGCTTAAAATTACTTCACTTAAATAGAAAACTATTAAACAAAATGTTATTTTATTTTGTGTAAAAATCAAAATCATTTAAACTTGAACATAAAAATACTTTAAAAGTAAAATAATCTACTTTGAAAAACAGTATGTGTGTGTGTTTTTGTGTGTGTTTACGTGTGTCTATATAAGTTTGTGTATGTGCTTGTGTGTTTGTTTGTGCGTGTGTTTGTGTGTCTGTTTTTGTCTGAGTTTAATTTTTGTTTAACAGCATATCAACCACATGGATCGAGCATGTGAGTAATGATGGAAACAAAAAAGAAATTAACATTGAGCATCAGGAAGGACAGCTGAAGTTTCTGGGACATGCAATGAGGAAGGAGGGCTTGGAGAACCTGATACTAACAGGCCAGATAGAAGGAAAGAGAGACGTGGGAAGCAACGGATAACATATTTGAAGGACCTAAACAGGTGGATGATTGAACGAGGGTTGCATGGAGTAACAGGAGAAGGAATAGGGAGATGTGGAAAGCCATGATCGCCTACGTCTTGAAAGGAAAAAGCACATAGAAGAAGAAGAACCTGTGTGGGTTATTTAATGCCAAAAAAGTCGGGTTTAAGGCATTTTTTTTCAATGTTCTGTCGTAGTGAGAAGGTTGATTTAGTCAGATTTTTATGATTTTTAAAATTTTTTAGCATAGACCTGAAAACAACAGCAATTAAGAGGTGGTTCCATGCTCCTCACCACGATTGTGAAAGTGTTTGTGTTTGTGTGTGTGTATCGCAACAGACTAAATAAGAGTGATTAACAGTCATGTAATATCAGTCCTTCTTCGAGTCTGAGGATTGTGGCGGAGATTTTTCCTCTTTGAACATTGTGGACTGGCGCTACAGATTCACAAACAACGAACTGTACCAAATGAAAGAAAACACATCATTTAAAGACTACCAACAACGGCAACAACTAAAATGTATAGCACGTGTAACTCAAAAAGAAAATAACGATAAACTCAAGATGTCAACATTCCACCCTACTTCAAACAAAAGGTTAGGAAAGAAAACCCAATCAATACTAAAAAGGGTGTTGACAGCTTCTGGACTTGAAAAACCTGTTTTCCTGAAAAACTGTCTTAAAAGAAACGTTTTATAAATTTCAAAAGAAAGCAGTATTGGCTGTTCGGTTAATGAATGAAAAAATGTTTCCTTGTAGGGAAACGAATAATATTAACATTGTCATTATCATCTTGCTGTAAATGCTGGAGAAATTCCATACGGATGAGGAGGAGACTTGCGGCAACCGATATGTGGTTCTATAGAAGGGTGCTGAGAATACAATGGACAATACTTGCGCAATCAGTAGGTTTTAAGGAAAATGTAAACGAATTTTTTTTTTAATCGTATCACCCCGAGCAAGGCGGTAACGCCACTGATGTGCAGGGGGCTACGTAATAATGGAAAGATTGGAAAAGAGAAAGCCGGAAACCACATCCTAAACAGAGAACAAGGGATGAGACTCTTAACCTGTTCAATAGACATGTGTGGAGTGTGAACCGGGCGATAGATCTATCTACTCCAATTGAAAAAATTAAAAAATTAAAAAAAACAAAGTGAGAAGATTGGAAAAGAGAAAGCCGGAAACCACATCCTAAACAAGGAACAAGGGATGAACCTCTTAACCTGTTCAAAAGACATGTGTGGAGTGTGAACCGGGCGATAGATCTATCTACTCCAATTGAAAAAAAAAAACATGGCTGAGGATTACTAAGTTTTAACTTAGTAAAAGTCAAATCAAGAGATATCTGCTAAAATCAAGAATTAAATTAAAGAAAACCAATTAGACATGAAAAGCTTAAAATTTATTATTCGCCTCAAAAAATGAGAGTTGAAAATTCTAGTAAACATAATGAGGAAAAAAGATTGTCGAATACGATACTCAAAAGATATATTGAAAGCCCTAGTGACAGAAGGGCGTAGCATAGCGAGTTTGCGCAAAAGTACGGTAGAGGAAGGAGGGGTTATCAGTCAGCCAGTTAAATGTCATATGTGATACACGCTTGGGTGATCATGTCTCGAAAGAGACATGACTAGGCAGAACATTATCCCCCAGTAGGTTGCCATTGCTTTCTGCGGTAGACTGGTTGCCAGCCAAGGCTATAGAACCCAATTTGTTCTATTATTTAACTCATAACTGGAGGGAAGAGACGGATTAATACCTTTCCCAAGGGTAGTAGTGCGCAAGTAAATACAAGAAATTAAATTGGAATTCGAACTCGGCTCCCTAATTTGTCATTCCGAGTCGATATCCACTGCACCACAATTTGTGGTAAAGACTCCAGATATAATGCTACCCCCATCGCTACAATCTTAATCTCTGCGAGTCTAGGTCAATTCTTATATTATCTACATATTCTCATAACCTGTACTACTCATCTATCTATCTATCTATCTATGTGTCTCTATCAGTCAGTTAAGTGCCATACGTGATACACGCTTCGGGCAATCATGACTCGAAAGAGACATGACTGACTGGGCAGAAGATTATCCTGTAATAGGTTACCATTGCTTTCTGCAGTAGACTGGTTGCCAGCCAAAGCTATAGAACTCAATCTGTCCTATTATTTAACCCATAACTGGAGGGAAGAGATGGATTAATACCTTTCCCAAGGGTATTTGTGCGTAAGTGAATGCAAAGAATATCAACTAGAATTCGAACTCGGCACCCCGATTTGTAGTTCCGAGTCGATATCTATTGCACCACAACGCACATCCAAATGACGGGTTATAAGAGGAAGAAATTGCTATGAACTACAAGAGATAGGAACGCATGGAGAGCTATAACCACTGACCTTCTGACGAGGCATAAAGGAAGAAGTTTATCTCAGGATTGCGTACAGAGGCTTGAGACTTGTTGGTGTTTGAAGTGCAGCAAAGATGGTAGGATATCAGGAACTATCCACTACCTTACCTGATGTTCGGTCGTCATAAATCTCCCCACCTAACAAGTGTTAGAGTTCTTTTGGTTTGGTATCAAATTGAGTCTAGCAGGCAAATAGTACCGATGTCCGAACATCAAACTGAGCACACGGCGGTCGTCCTGATATTTGCAGATTTAGCCTCGCGGGTTTACATTTGTGAGTTGTAATTCGTGATAGGCTGCTTGGGTAGAGGATGGATGTTTGTGTGGTTGTTGTTTTTATTTTTTTGGGGGGTGGGGTTTAATCGATATGTGGTATTTGTTTCTGTCACGGGTCGGCCACAACAAGATAGCCTCCGGGGAAATAGATCAGCGCCTATCACGCCGAAAAGAAAATGAGTGGGAAAAGGGAAAAGTGACGAAGAGAATTTAAAATAAGAGAAAGAGAAAAAACAAAGAGGTTTAAAAAAAAAATCAGACATAAAAAAAGACACTGGTTTGATTGAATCAAATCTGGCACAAGGCCAAAACTTTAAGTGGTATTTTTGACGTCATATAAGACACGCATTTTTTCCAACAACAATGTCTACTAAAAATCGAACTTCGTATTTTTGAGAGCTCCGATAGGTTCATTTTATCCAGGACGGTTTCTATAGTAGACTATAATTTTTACCTCAGATAACCACTTTTACTTAACAGGACTTCGTTAGATTATTTATTTTTTATTATTATTTTATAATTATTATTACTAGTAGTAGTAATAGTAATATTATTATTATTAGTAGTAGTAGTAGGAGGAGGAGGTGGTGGTTATAAAATCATTCTTCTTTTCAGTAAATATACGTTTCCAGGATGGACAGAAGGAAAGAGTTGTTGGCACAGGTGCCCCTTGTTAGTTTGTGGCATTGTGGTGTATGAAGGATTGGGAGTAGATGGATAACTTCTTTTGGTGACTGAGCAAATTGTAACGAATGAATGGGTCGTGATTGTGTTTAGCTAGGTATAGGATAGTTAAGCGAGAACCAACCTCTCCCCCTCCCCTTTTAGGCCTTGTGCCATAATTTTGTATTATATTACAAAATAAATGGTGAGTTGTTGGCACAGGTAAGAGAAAAGGAAAGAAAAATACCTTTTTCGGAATTTTGTGAAAAAAATGAAAGAAAGAAAAATCGCTAGAAAAAAAGGTAAATTTTCGTTTTAAATCCCGTCGCTTTTCCCCTTCAAATTTATCCAAAATAGCATTATCTCTGTGCAAATGTATATGCTGAACTCAAATCAACAATTAGTTATTGAAGAAACTTACCTGTTTTTTTTTTTATCTAAATGTCCATAAAAAAAACGAACTATATCTTGCACTTTTTCTCTCCCGTAACTCTCACGAAGTCACGTAATTAACTGCAGAATGACGTACTGCGCATTTGAACGAATTTTGGCAAATTTTTTGTCTATTTTTCTTCATTTACTGATACTTCAGGCGATGTACTTCCGGAAATTAAAGTAATGCGCTATTGTATTTCTACACTTGTTTCTCTCAGATCAGGAAGTACATCGCCGGAAGTTTCAGTAAAGGAAGAAAATAGTCAAAATTCGACAAAAAATTCTGCAGTTAATTACATGACTTCGTTCGAGTTACGGGAGAGAAAAAATGCGAGATATAGTTCTTTTTTTTTATGGACTTTCAAAGCAAAAAAGATAATTTTTTTCAATAACTAATTGTTGATTTGAGTTCAGCATATACATTTGCACAGAAATAATGCTATTTTGGATAAATTTGAAGGCGGAAAAGCCGTCGGTACCTAAAACGAACATTTACCGAAAAAAAAAACAGAAAAAATAAAGACAGATTAAAAAGAAATAAATGATAAATAAATAAATAGATAAAGAGAATAAATAACAAAAGTGAAAGAAAGAAATTTCGAGTGGAACTCTATTACCAGAGTTCTACTCGAATACAGATTTGTCAGACTCTCTGCCTTCAAGCGGATTGGAACCCAAACGAGGCTATGCCGCACGGCAGAGTCTCGTTTGAGGGAAAGTCTACAAGACTTGATCCCGTTTATACAGTGTCTACGGCGAATTTTTTGGTACGCCCCCAGAATTACCCACGTAAAAAACTAAAAAAAAAAAAAAAAAAACAATCCTGTGTCACATCCCACTTTTAGGAGGCTAGGGCTCGGGTACAAACCCAGATCTCTTTTTTATTTAGACACACACGAGTTCAGAACTTTCTATCTCTGAGGTTGGGTGCCAACCACGGCTATTTTATTTTCGTACAAGCGGAATGTTAGTGGGTCGTAAAAAGTTATACTAGAATTACGCATTAGCTTTGATTAAACGCTATCTGTTGGGATAGCTCAAGACTCGAGCTTTCATTGTCAGGCTTTTATTGTATCAAGCAGAATGTTTTGTTTTTGTTTTTTTGTTTTTTTGACGTGCTTAATGAATCTGAATTGGTCATGCTCTCAATTTAATCATTCGTCATCGTAAAAATGAAATCAATTTTCCCCTATTCATACAGTCTGTTAGTTAAGTGCAACACGTGATACACGCTTTGAACGATCATGTCTCGAAAGAGATATGACTGATTGAGCAGAACATTATCCCGCAGTAGGTTGTCATTGCTTTCTGCGGTAGACTGGTTGCCAGCCAAGGCTATAGAACCTAATCTGTTCTATTATTTAATGAAAATATAAAAGATATTAATAATTAAAACTTTTTTGCCCAGTAAATTTGAGGGCGTCTCTATAAGCAGTGGTCATGAATAGTGCTTCGCTATTTTAAAAATTTGGGAATCCCTGGTTTAATATATTAACTATTGTATACACTATTTACTATTTTCCTCATCTTTATTGCCATGTTTACGACTTTTCGACCGTTGTACGCTCCGGCGTTCTTCAGGTACTAAGAATTTCGAACCGAACAATGTAAATAATGTAAATACTATCTGTATAGACAAAAACCATTGTACGTGTTTTGGCACTCAAGGCATTTGTATGCTGTATATTGACTGCCTAGTAGCATATTTACCTACTACTTTCATAATACACTTTTAAAAAGTTTTAAACCCATCAAAAAAAAAAATATTACCGTGGTGATAGTGCTTTATTTTTTTGTATGAAGCACGAGTTGTATTTACATTATTCGGACTATTGTACTCATCTTTGCTGCCATTTGTACGATGTTTCGGCCGTTGTACGCTACGGCCTTCTTCAGGTGCTAAGAATTTCGAACCAAAGTGGCAACGAAGATGAGTCCGAATAATGTAAGTACTGCAAATACTACCTCATCTCAGAAATATAGACAAATACTGAAGCATATGCCGTTTTCTTATTTCTCCAAGCAGGCCCATCTTTTTGCTTTTTTATAGGGCACTAATTTCAGAATTTCTTTACATTTGAGACAGTTCACTTCTGGTTTTAATCATCTTCCTTGCCTTATTACTTGGATATTAGTAGCAGTTATACATTTCTGTTCGATAGCATTTGATGTATTTATGTGTACTTAATATATTATTTGCGTTATTCATTAGGATTATTTAATATATTTTTTAAAGTATTTATATAATTTAGTTTGAAAATTCTAAAGCTGATCACGCTGGGGAAAAAATTTTGAATTTGATCCAAATTTCTAAACATTTCATACATTTTAGTTAACATTTTATTTGAAAACACCATTTCGAGTTTTATTTTTCAAAATTATTTTAAATAGGGGTCGTCGGGGAAGGAAGAAAAACAAGAGGTGGCCTCTAGTCAAAAAAGTATGAAGACCCCTGGTCTAATTAAACACACCACACGACCAACAGCAACTAGAATACATATAACCTATTTTACACACAACTACTTGTTTCTGAGTACACCGGGGAGGGGGTAGAAAAATACTAGTTTTCGAGTACACCGGGGAGGACGTAGAAAAATACTAGTTTTCGAGTACACCGGGGAGGGGGTAGAAAAATACTTGTTTTCGAGTACACCGGGAAGGGGATTGAAAAAATACTTGTTTCCACGTACACCGGGAAGGGGGTAGTAAAATACTTTTTTCCGAGTCCATCTAGGAGGGGGTAGAAAATCCCTTTTACAGAAGCTCGCTTAACCCACAGCGCCTATCTGTGGTTTATACTGCACCTATGCTGAGCGGACCTTAGTTACAGTTTTGAGGAGAGAACGTATAAACCTGTGGTATCATTTTTTTAAGAAGGACAACACGCTCAACTTCTCGGTTATGCTGACTTGTAACTTAGTGCTAACACAAAAATCGACGGCTTCCGAACAGTGGCGTCTAATCAATTTACAAGGCTTGGATTAGCCCCTGGTATGGTTTATCAGGCACTTTCCAAAAGTTGTGCCGGTATCACTTCTCCAGGTCGAAATTATCATGAAATCAAACCCTGATGAATCGATAGAGATATTTGAATTCGAATCTCATGGCTATACAGCAAACGTTCTAACCACTAGGTGACGCGCACTTATACGAAACTGTGATGTTTATACAAAAGGTGTCGTACTTTACTGAATTTTTAAAAATACAAATTTTATCATAACATATATACATATAAGTATCGTATATATTCGTGTATTGTTCGACTTTTGAAGACCTAATTTTAAAGCTAATTTTATAGTTCGTGTAGGATGCATCTCTCTAAAAAGAAAATTCAGTTTCGGCATTAAATGACCCATAAGGAGTTGATATGCCGTTAAAAAACATCAAATCAGTCAAATATTGTTTTTTCCACTTTTTTCACGCAATCAAAATGGAATAGTCCATTATTTATTTATTAGTTATTGGCAGGGCGTAATGGTCGCGCGAGCTAAAAAAGGGTGAAAAAGTAAAATTATAATAGGATACTACAATAACTACTACTACTACTACTACTACTACTAATAATAATAATAATAATAATAACTAGCAGTAAGTACCCGGCGTTGCACCCGAAGGGGGATTCAGAATTCCCATGGACAATTTAATTTTTTTATACGACCTATATTAAAAAATATTGTTGTCCAGACATTAAATACGGACTTGCATTTTGAAAAGAGGTATTCTTCTTGTAAAAGTTATTGTGCTGAACCTGTCTTAAAAAAAAAAAAAATCTTGAAAACAAAAAATTAAAACAAAGATTAACCAGAAGTGCCACGCGCAATTTCTTTTTCTCTGTTGTGTAGAATAATAAATTTGTAAGGGGTGTGTAAGTTTTGAAACAAATCGGATGAAAAATGTGGGAGTGTGTGTTAATAGAAATCAGTGAGGACAGACTCTCAGATACACACACGCACCAATACACTGACACACATCTTCAGTTTTTATTTATATAGATTATAATATCGAACATTTCACATCGAAAACACTGTATATACTCGCGTATCATGCGACTTTTCAAGACCTAATTAAGAAGCTAATTTCAAGGGGGTCGTATCATACAAGTGATATACAATTATCGTATGTAACGCTAATTTTATATCTCGTGTCTGATGCGACCCCCTTAAAATTAATTTTTTTCTTTTAGCTTTTAAACAGAATTTTATTAATGTATTAATCAATATCGCTATTATTTAAACCGAATTTTAGGAGGTTTCCTATTGTAAATTGTCGAATTCACGATAATCACGCTATTATAAACATTTTGTAAGATGTAGTTAAAATAAGAATAAAAACGAAAGTTATAAAAGAGAAAGACCAAACATATAAGATATAATAAAGAAGTTAAAAATGGAGGAAGAGAAAGGGAAGTAAGTCGTAAGACGAGCCAATATGATAAAGCGTTTTATTTTATCAATGTATATATACATATTTATGGGTTTGTTTTCTTCGCTTCTTCAAAAAGGGCACCCTGTCTTGGTCGTATGTAGGAAGATCAGTTCAACCAAGCATACCCGATCGAATAGCCCAAATGAAATCTTGACTAGTTACCGTTTTCTGAGGGAACTTATATAATGCACGTTCTAAAGCTGGTAACGATTTTTTTTTGGGGGGGGGGGGTGCAGGCCGAATACTGATCATATTCGTTCGGGTCGCCTATCGAAACTTTTAATGACATGAGAGCAACAACGCTGGCGACGTACCTAGAGTCGGCACTTAAAAGTGTATTTTAATAATAATAAAAATTAGATTTTCAAGACTCGCACGATACGCGAGTATATTCGATATATATATATATATATATATATATATATATATATATATATATATATATATGTTTTGATCTTATATTTATTCTCTTTCTCTTAAGTGTTCAATGTTAAAGTTCCGGTTTTTTATGCAGAGGAAGACATCGTCTTGGATAATTTTCAAGACATCAGTCAGTAGAAGTAAAACAGGAATGCGAAAAGCCGTGGTGCCAAAGTGTAACCGCCATGTTCACCCCGACCAATTCCTTATCATAAGAGCTCTTTTATCTACTGTTACTCTTTACCACCGATACCCATCCAGTGCTAACCGAATTCTCTTGGTCTGTTAATTCGTTTCAGCTTCCTCAAAGACTTATGTGGTTCCTCGACTATTCTTCCTTGACGATTGCAAGAAGAATGGCCACTTAATTATTTGCTTATTATCCTAAAGTTGTTTGTAATTCTTTTAGTTTTGAGCGAACAGCTGTGTCCTTTTACTCATTCTATTGGATTTTCTTTTATTTTGCCTCTTTTTTTTAATTCGATATTCAATTTTCCTTCATTTCTTTCTTTCGTTTCATTCTTTATTTCATTTAATTCTTTCGCCGCTTTCTTTCTTTCTTTCTTTGCTTCTTTCTTATTCAATTTTATTCATTCCGTGACTTGTTTCTTTCTTTCTTTTTCGCTTTTTGATTTGCCTTTTCTTTTTATTTCATTCTTTTCTCAGAGCAACAGGATTTTCTTCTTTTTCTTTTTCTTCTTCTACGGTCTCTTTTTTCTCTCATAATCTCTCCTTTTTATTTTTATCCATATACTTTCCTAATTTACTTTGTTTTTTTCTTTCTTTTGTACTCATTAAGTTTTTAAAGGAGTATATTTTGTTAATTCGGGATCAAGTGATAGCAAGCATTCTCAACACTCCAGTACCCTCTTAATAATATTTACAATATCTTTTGGATAGTTTGTTAATCTTTCACGTATTTTTCTTTTCTTTCAATTTTATTTTATTTTAGAAAACTGAAAATGTCTTCTAGATTTGTATTCAAAAATGTTTTGCTGAGAATAATTTTTTTCCTTTAAAAATGTGTTATGGTAATAATTTCTTCTTCAAAAATGTATATATTTCTATAAAGGTGTGTTTTTATACTTTCATAGTGTTTTGACCTCAGTTTGGGGATTAACTATTTGCCTATAACTATAGCCAGAGTGCTCTAATTCATTACTGAATGAGCGATGCGTACATGCCAGAATAGCTACTGTTTTTCAAAGTTTACCATTCTTCCAGAGTGCGAAATCAGGGTGTGAGAGCGTAAATAGTGATTTGCAGTTTGTTATATATATATTATATTATTTGTATATTATATATGCGTGGTACTTATTTGAAAGCGCTCAATATCAGTGATAGAGCTGACGATCGCAAGAGCGTGAAACCCAGGGTCACAAACTCACACCTATCTATCTGTCATATATATATATATATATATATATATATATATATATATTACTTCCTATGTTTTGCAGGGGGTTACATAGGAGGAATGTTATAAGCAACAGTGACTAGTTCTAGGGGGTGTCAGGAAGTGGGTAAGAGGAGGATGAAAATACTGATGAGAGTGGAGTGGACGGAGAAAGGAGCATGAGAGGGAGGATATATATATATATATATATATATATATATATATATATATATATATCCGAGTGAATAAAGAGCGAAGAAAACGATTTTTTACAACGTCCAAAGCATCAATTTAAAACAGTGCTCGATATATAATATATAGAGCTGTGAATATTTATTATAAATTATATTTTAGAACATATATATATATATATATATATATATATATATATATATATATATATATTAGTATAGCATTAAATATCAAAACAGCGTTCAGAATTAGTTTGCTGTCAGGTTGGCTGCTTGTCCATACCCGATTAATGTGACCTTTGATAAGTTTAAAAAAAAAAAGCAGACAAGACATGCCTAAACCTGTGTCTTAATAGAAACACACATTTTAGTCACACTACATGTAATTCTTCTTCATCTGGTATGTTTTTCGCTATTTTCTAATTTCAAGCATTTTTTGTCCAGTCTCATTGCGCCCCACCCCAGGATCTAAAACCTAAATCTGACCCACTCACATTTAAGACATCTTCGTACTGCGAAACCATTTCTATGCCCAGATTTCCTTTGTTCATTTCATGTCAGGATTCAAAATTCAATTATGCCAGGAAAAAAAAAAATAGAAAATGGTGGAAACCAAAAAACCATGGGTTGATAACTTGGGTTGGACCATTTTTTTCTTTTTATCGGGTCTTTGAAAAGGCGGCTGATGTAGGGCAACTTTATTGTTAGTGGTGAAGAATTGCATGTAGTTCAACAACAGTCGATTTAATTTTAACCTGATATAAACACTACCGGCCATAATTATTAGGCCACCCCAGTGTTTTAAAAGAAATAATGTATTTCATACTATTTTTAGTATTTATTGCCAAGTGAATAATTGTAAACGAAAATAGAATGTTTTTTGCTTATACTGCACTATAACGTGTGCATCAAATGAATTTATAGATATTTTCTTTTTTAATCTTATCACCTCAAGCAAGGCGATAACGCCACTGATGCGCAGGGGGCTACGTAAGAGTAAAAAGATTGGAAAAAGAGAAAGCCGGTAACCACATCCTAACCAGGGAACAAGGGATGAGCCTCTTCATCTGTTCAATAGACGTGGGTGGAGTCTGAACCGGGCGATAGTTTAGTCTATCTACTCCAATTGAAAACAAAATAAAGAAAAGAGTGAAAAGATTTGAAAAGAGAAAACCGGAAACCGCTTCCTAAACAGGAAAAAAGGGATGAGCCTCTTCACCAGTACAATTTAATAATTATCTATATTGCAGTTTCATGAGTGAAAAATGAAGAAAATTTAGGGCGATTCGGGCGTGTTCATTTTTGCTTCCTTGCCTTGTAAAATTTTGCAAATAATAATAACAAATGAATAATTCAATTTTCATTTAGAATTATCCACTAAAAATAGTATGAAATACATTATTTCTTTTAAATAACTGGGGTTGCCTAATAATTATGGCCGGTAGTGTATATCATCTTATTTTAATGTTCTGTAGCTTTTCCTATGTGTTTACTGAGTATGTGGCTCTTGATTGACACGTATATATATATATATATATATATATGAAAAAAATCAAATTTTTGGACAAAATCAAATTAAACCAGTATGCAGTTGTATTAAAAAGTGCTCAATACATATGATGTAGAGCTTTTAGATATTTTTTATTTGGTATTCAGCCGATTACGCAACCTTGGTTTCAACCTTTCGGTATCTTCAGGCGTTTTATATGAACTGATTCGCGAACGTTATTTCGAACGCATGACAGGAACTTTCAGAACGCATAACCGGAAGTTCGAAATAAGGGAAGAGAGGGTCAAGAATTGTTAACACTTTCATCCGGGTTTGTATGATTCTAAAATTCATTTTCTGATAGGTTTACATTCAGACCTTACTTAAATACCTAAAATAAATATACATATTAATAAATATACATTTTAATAATATACATATGTGCACCCATATATATATATATATATATATATATATATATCAATTCACAAATGACAGAATAAAGAAAAAACAAGAAATAAGTAATGTATCTCAATTTAACTTCTTTTTTTTTTAATTATCTCACTCCAAGCAAGGAATTCTACTGCCACTGTTGCGCAGGGGGTTACATAGGGCAAAGTGATGAGAAGGGAGGGTTAGTTATAGGAAATATCAGGAGGAGGGTAATAGACAGATGAGAATACCAGTATAATGGGGGTGGAGTGGATGGAAAAAAGAGCTTGAGAAAAAGGATGCGAGTTAGTGAGACAGGAGATGTCTATTGACTTTACATTTAAATTCCTGGAGATTGTAGCTGTCGGGGAAGCAAATATACGAAAGTGAATTCCACGTGCAGGAGGTGCGAGAAAAGAAGCTATTAGAGTAGAAATTGCGGTTGCATTTTATTGGTTTCAGTGTAAAAGGGTGGGACTTAGTTGCTAATCTAGTAGCTTATACATAGGAATAACCAGTGATCTAAGTTCATTAGAGCAGAAGCCGTGAAAGTGTTTATAGAAGAGGCACAGGGATGGCACGTCACGTCGGTGAGATAGCGGCTGCAGCCGAGCTGCCAAGTCGATATCGATGACATTACAGATTCTCTCAAGAACTCCAATGTGAATAGCAAGGGCAACCGACCAGATGTGGGAGCAGTATTCAATACAAGGGCGGACTTGATTCACTTTTAGTTCACATCTTCAGAGACCGAGAGAAAAATGAAAAAAAAATAAAAATAATAAAAAAAAATAAACAACCAGAAAAACAGAGATAGAATATTGATGTGAGGATTTTGGGTTAGTCCTTATTGGTCATATATGTACCATGTATATCAAAGCCATAGTTACTTTTTAAATCTAAGTGCGTGTTTATTTATGTGCATGTTGGACGGTAACGTCAATAATATATCTGTGTGTGTTTTAATCGACGTAAAACGTGTATTTTCATTTATTATAAATTTGGTTCTACAGAAGGATGCTGTGAATATCATGGATCGAGCATGTGAGCAATGATGAAGTCTTGGAAATGATGGAAACAAAAAGGAAATTAATACTAAGCATCATGAAGAGACAGCTGAAGTTCTTGGGACAGACAATGAGGAAGAAGGGCTTAGAGAATCTGATACTAACAGGCCAGGTAAGGGGAAAAGAGACAGGAGAAAGCAACGGATAACATATTTGAAGGGCCTAATCAGGTGGATGACGGAACGAGGGTTGCATGGTGTAACAGGAGAAAGCGTGCTAAGAGGCATCAGGGATAGGGAAGCGTGGAAAGCCATGATCGCCTACGTTCTGAAGGGAGAGGGCACATAGAAGAAGAAAAGTTGCATTAAAGCAGTGGATCATTTTTAAATATATGTGTGAAGAGTATTTTGGACGGTAATGTGTGTAATAGTGTATGCGTATGCTCATGTAGAAAGGCTTATCTGCCGAGATGGACGTTAAACTTAGTTAAAATAAGTGCATATGTGTGTGAGGGAAAGTTTGTAGATGTCATTTCCTTATAGATCGTTGAAATGTAGCGATGAAATGTTAGATATTTTATATTAGTTAGATATTTACGTACATGTGTGTGTGTGTATGAGGTTTGCTGTTGTCACTTCTGTGTCGGCCACATAAACGCTGGTACATGTTATAAATTTGTTTTGGTCGGCATTTTTCGTTGAAGATAGAATTAGTAATTTTACTTAAACGAAAATAACAACATGAGCTCCGAACAGTTTTCCCACAACTTCAAGCAAGATATACGAAAATTGAAAAAAACAGAATGAAATATTAAACAGACAGACATTATTGGCTTTTTTAATCAACCCTTGTTGAATATGATTATATTTTCAATTTATTTGTTTAAACTTTATTTTTATAATGGATATTCATATTTAAGTAGATATTCTGTTTTTATTATTAAACAGTATATTTAATTGCATCTTTTTCTTCGATGTGGCTTTCCACGTCTCCCTATCCCTGGTGGCTCTTAGCATGCCTTCTCCTGTTACACCATGCAACCCTCGTTCCATCATCCACCTGATTAGGTCCTTCAAATATGTTATCCGTTGCTTTCCCCTGTTTCTTTTTCCTTGTATCTGGCCTGTTAGTATCAGGTTCTCCAAGCCTTTCTTCCTCATTGCATGTCCCAGGAACTTCAGCTGTCCTTCCTGATGCTCAGTATTAGTTTCCTTTTTGTTTCCATCATTTCTAGGACCTCATCGTTGCTCACAACCTCGATATTTGCATCTACTGGCCTGAATAAACAAGAAGCTTGTTAGGTAAATATGACGGAGGGTGCATTTCTTTTTATAATCATATCTCCCCAAGCAAGGCATTTTACTGCCGATGTTTTGCAGGGGGTTACATAGGAGGAATGTTATAAGCAACAGTGACAAGTTCTAGGGGTGTCAGGAAGTGGGTAATAGGAGGATGAGAATACTGATGAGAGTGGAGTGGACGGAGAAAAGAGCATGAGAGAGGGAGGATGCAGGTTAGTGAAATAGAAGATGACTGTAGACTTTACATATAAATTCTTGGAGATTGTAGCTGTCGGAGAAGCAAGTAAGCGGAAGGGAATTCCACAGGCGGGAAGTGCGAGTAAAGAAGCTGTCAGAGTAAAAATTGCGGTTACATTTTATTGGTTTCATAGTAAAAGAGTGGGACCTAGTTGCTAATCTTGTTGCGCGAGTAAATTCATATATAAGCACACTTTCCTAACAAGATTTCTCGATTATTCAGGCCAGTAGATGTAAATAAATATACTGCTTGATTATAAAAAGAACAGCAGAAACACAGACCAACTACTCATGTACAAGTATCTAGTTAGAATAATGTTTAAGCAAATGAATTAACAATATGTCAGCGTTAAACCCTTTCATAACGAATTTCGAAAGAATTATGCACACACACACACACACACACACATATATATATATATATGTGTGTGTGTGTGTGTGTAACTATTTATTGCAGATGTTTTTAAGCTACAACATTTATCAGGGTTACCATAACGTTGTGACAACTTTGGTGAACAGCTGTCATTTTATAAACAGAAAAATAGCTGTTTAGCACATGACTACCACAATGTGATATATCGCTTGAACAAAATACAACGTATTTAAACCGTTGCAATGAAGTTCTGTGTCGAGTAAGACCTTGATGTATGCATAAACAGCTTCACTCTGGAATCAAACAAGGTTCCCGGCAAGCCGTTTTTCCGTTTCGATTACCATTGGTCAAAACTGCACATAAATAATACACACACACACACAACAACAAAAAATAATAATTAAATAAATTTGAAACTCACCTGCGTTTGGAGGCAGCAAATTTCACATGAAAAAGAAAAAAAAAAGAAAAAATTATTAATAATATAATAATAATAATAATAATAATAATAATAATAATAAGAAGAAGAAGAAGAAGAAGAAGAAGAAGAAGAAACTTTCAGGCAAATATTATACATAAAAATGTGAATCCAAAATGCAGGTTCAGTGATAAACACCAAGAAACAATAGACCATCTAATCTCAGGCTATTCTGTACTTACTCCAAATGAATATAAAAATCGTTACGTTAGAGTCGGGCAATATTTACATTTGACAATGTGCAAACACTATGGAAAATATGTAAACAAACACTGGTATGAACATCACCCAGCACCGGTTACAGAAATAAAAGATGTCACCATTCTATGGGATTACACCATCTACACAGACAGAAAAATTGAAGCAAACAGGCCAGACATTATTGTTAAAAACCAGAAGGAGAAAACTTGTCTATTAATTGATATGGCTTGTCCAGCGAATTGTAATATAGCAATCAAGGAATTCGAAAAACTGTCAAAATAGAAAGACCTGGAAATTGAAATACAAAAAATGTGGAAATTGAAATCAAGAATCGTGCCAGTGATAATAGGTGCACTTGGAATGATAAAAAATGGAACAAAACAACACATTGAAATAATCCCTGGAAACACCCGATTAAGAGATACACAAAAAATTGTCTTGTTAAGTATAGCCCACACACTAAGGAGAATTTTGTCTATGTAACGCTATGGGTGTTAAAGGAAATAGAAAAACCATGAAATGGAGCCATAACAACACACCATGACCTGCCTTAGGTCTCCCCGAAGACTTAGTAGGTAGTGCAACCATAGCAGAAATCGAAATATGATGAAAAATAACAATAATAATCCAGTAGTATTTTGGACCCTCGTATTGATTAGAATAGGTTCCGAGAGACTCAGTGATAAAATCCCTGGTCCCTGGTAAGCCATACCTTAAAGAAACACAACAACAACAACAATAATAATAACATTTTTTGAAGATCTTCAAAAGATATCTTACTATAAGGATCTTGAAATGCAATGTTGAAAAATGTTGTACATGAAGACATCGATAATGCAAGTTGAAAACTGCATTATGGAAAACAAGTACAACACTGCAGATGATCCTGGATTTTAGAATTAAAATGTTAAATAATACCAAATATAACTAATTACAATTGGAGCAATCAATAATAATAATAATAATAATAATAATAATAACCACGGAAATAAAGATATCTTTTTTTTCTTTTTTTTTTTCATCAATTGTCCAAACTAATTTTATATTCACAAAACTGCACAAAAATAATTAAACATTCATAGGAGTTTGTAATTAAAACCGGTCAACAGTCAAGTGATTTTTTGAAGTGGAGATGTGTGGTGAGGACAAATTTATGGGCCTCTCAATACTGGGTTAGATATGACTTTTAGTCGAAAATAGAAGAAAATATTCCGTAAATGAAATAAGATCAAGGAAATATAGACTATCGCAGAGAATGCTAGTTTCATAAAAAACACTTTAGAAGAGAAACGAAATAATTGCGCTTTGAATCTCAGAATAAAATTATTAAACAATAAGTAGACGAAGCAGTGACACACTTCGGTGTGGGGTATTAATTATTCAAGCTCGTCTCGCTAAAGACTGAGCAGTGATCCTCATTGGGTGTTCTACATTTTCGACCTAGTTCCACATCTGAAAGATGCTTAAATGTTTGTTAAAGAAAAATCGTTTAGCTTCCAAGGACATTCAAACTGACATGGCTGCTACATTAGGGGATAACGCTCCAGCATTATCAACTGTGCAAATATGAGTAGCCGAATTAAAGAATTGGAAGCAAGTGTCTTGGAGATGACCCAAGGTCTGGCCGTCCTGCAACTACAACCACTGACGTAAACATTGTGTTCACCACATAGAGACGAGTGACATGGCATGGACTATCTAATAGCCAATGGATGATCTTTCAGTTCACTGGATATCAGCTCGGAATGAGAAATCAGAGATTCGAGTTCGAAATTCAGCTGAATTCTTTGTATTCACTTACACGCAAATACCATTGGGGAAAGGTATGAGTTCATTTCTTCTTTTAGTTATGGATTAAATAGCGGAACATATTAAGTTCTATAGACTTGGTTGGCAATCAGTCTGCTGCAGAAAGAAACCTACTGCGGGAAAATCTTCTGTCTAATCAGTCGTGGATCGAAAAAGACATGATCGCCCAAACGTGTATTACATATGGCACTTAGCTGACTGGCTTAGTAAAAATCGTCAGTTTTTGTAGCCTTTACGGAAGATTATTGACGTAAATATTTTTATTTTCACTCGTTACTGATTGTTTGTTTTTTGAAACCACGTGCTATGTTCTCATCTGCGATCGCGTATGAAGTCATGCGTTTTGTAATTCGTTTTAATCTCATGTTCTGCGACTATAAATTACTAGCAGTATAGCCTGGCGTTGCTCGGGAGTAATGAAAGCTTTAAAACTAATCCATGGTCCTGGAGCTCAGACTCTTTGGACGTTGGCACGAAAGACTAAAAAGCAATAGCTGTTTCCAGTTAAAGCGTAGACTGAAAGAAAAATGAATAGATGTAAGTCAAATTTTGATTTCCTGGTATAGATATCAAATAAGTTTTTTGGTCGTAAACTGAATTTTGAAGGCTAAATAAGTCCTCTGAGTAAATGGTATCATGGCTGAGACTAAGAACTACAATAATACCAACTTAGAGCCAAACCCGAAGCAAAAACTAAAATAAAAGGGCTGAAAAAATACAGGTATACAGGCAGATAAACAGACAGACATACACAAACATCTTGCCTTATATATATATATATATATATATATATATATATATATATATATATATATATTATCGATTGTCTGCACTATTGTAAGAACTGCAACCTTGAAACTTTTGAATATCGTTTCTTATATCTTTGTCTATGAGTATATGAAATTTGATTAAAATCGAACCACTCCTATAACCCGATTTTTTCGATTATCGATTTTCGATATTTATCGGGGGTACCTCAACACAAAACCTAGCTAAGGACATTCGCAGATGCTTATAGTACAACTGTGTAAATTTTCAAGAAAATTGGTTCAGCCGTTTCAGAGTCTATAGGTAATGGACCCACACACACACACAGACACACACACAGACACACACACAGACAAAGTTTCGTTTATAAATAAGTTTAGATTTTCGCGTGTCTTTGTTAGAATTATCTTTTGGCATAAAAATGTTAACACAACATATTCTTAACTTATGCTAGTTAAATTATTTACCTGGTCACCCCATATGAAGGCTTTGGGCATCAATACGGAGTCATGGGTGAGCGTAGCAGTTAACCGGACCAAATGAAGAGGAGCCCTGGCCCAACAACTCAAATCAAGAATGGAGCAACTGACGTAAGTCGCCATGGAGAGGCGGGTTCGCAGAAAGCAAAATGACAGCCCCGACAGACCAGAAACAAAACATAAATGCAGCCTCTGCAACAAAGACTGTCACTCTTGCATCGGTTTCTAAAATCAGAGACGCCGATGCTTCAGCCAAGCAGACAACTAGGATGCTACCCATGGCCAACCCTGACCGACGGAGGTCTACTGCTGGTCACCCCACTAAGGTAGAATGTGACACAAGACTATTTTTCTGTAAGTGGGGAGCCCATCCATATAAATAAGGATATGGACCAAGAACAAAAACCAAACGACCCCTGCGATTACAGTCATTACACCAACCCAATGCAATGAGAAACTGGAAAGGACAACTGAATAGCGACGACTTAACACCGCCGACTCAGCGCCAGGACTACTCAACACTGGGGCAACTTATCACTGGAACAACTCTGAACTAGAAAAATATAATTTCGTTCTTTTATATCTCAATAAAAGTAATGTATTAATGTCTTCAAATATGGTATTTGAAAAGAATTATGTAATTTTCTTTTAATCGTTTCAGCCCAAGCAAGGCATTCCACTGCCACTATTGCGCAAAGGGTTACTTAGGGGAAGGTAATGAGAAAGAGTGGTTAGATACAGGAAATGTCAGAAGGAGGGTGATAGACGGGTAGAGATACCGAGAATGAGGGTTGGGTAGGTGGGAAGAGTGTTTGAGAGAATGGAAGCGAGTTAGTGTGTTAGGAGGTGTCTATTGACCTTATATTTAAACTCCTGGAGATTGTAGCTGTCGGGGAAGTAAGTATGTGGAAGGGAATTCCACGGGCGGGAAGTGCAAGAAAAGATATGAACCAGTTTTGTTTTAATTATTTTTAATAGCCTAAATGCAAATTAATAAATAACTTTTTAGAGAAATATTTTAGAATGTCGGTTTACTTTATTAAAAATAATTCAAAACAAAAATTGCTTAATTTTCTTTTGCATTTTTCAATATAATTTATTAACAAATAATTGAAAACGAGTTTGTTCTGTTGAAATTTTTTTATATGTCAATTTATTAAAATCAAATTTTTTTATGATACACATTATTAACCATTCCTTCAAGCCGTTGCGATCAAAAGTTATGATGACAAAAAAAAAGATTGCTTTGTGTTCACCATTCACCTCATCCTCATTGCTGCCATCATTATTATTATTATTATTATTATTATTTACTAGCAGTATAGCTCGGCATTGCTTGGGTATAATGAAAACTTTAAAACTAATCCATGGTCCTGGGGCTCAGACTCAGCCTAAAGAATATTTGTGTGAAGTTTGATGAGAATCGGATAAAAATTGTGGATTTGTAGAAAGGTCATACAGACAGATACACAGATACACACACAAACATCTTCCTTTATATATATATATATATATATATATATATATATATATAATCGATTTTCTGCACTATTGTAAGAACTGCAACCTTGAAACTTCTGAATATCGTTTCTTATGTCTTTGTTTATCAGTGTATCAAATTTGATTAAAATCGGACCACTCCTTCTATAACCCAATTTTTTCGATTATCGATTTTCTATAACCGATAACAATATTAGTCTATACACACAAACAAGTTCCTTTTATAAATAAGTTTAGATAACTTTTATCCTGAGTCCCTTTTCTAATACTCATTGAAGACCACAAAACATTTTCTTCTTTGTCAAATACTCTTTCCTCTCGCCGTCTGTATGTTCTTGAGACCAACTGCTAAAAATTTTGTTCGTCGTGTTCATTGTCTCTAAATCCAGCTCATTTCTAGTCGGAACACGCGCAAGTTTTGCCCAGCCCCGAGGCGACGTTAACCCTATTGCGACTCGTCACGACATCTGCTACACACATCCACACACATGCTCCCAAATCGGCCTGTCCACATAGAGCGGTCAACCAGCGCGTAAATATGCTAATCCAAATATGCACATAAAAACGAGGGGATATGTCGTAGAATTTTGGTTAAATAGGATAAATATAATGGACCATTAGCTGGCGAGCGCGATTAAGGGTTTCTTAAAGCAGAATCGGTCTTCATCATGCGGGCGATTCTGACTATCTACGACTACCTTTTTTGTAAACTGCAATGATTGCACTAGAAAATATAGTGACGTTGTTGCATGTTGTCTCCCCTAGTTTTGTATCCAGATTTTTTAGCCTTCTAGACTGGCTGCCAAATAAGTCTAGTTATTCTTGTATACCCGATGGAAAATCTTTTCTCTTTTTTGGATACACTACCACCTATTTCATAGGACCACTTACATGTCACTTATCAAACCAAAGTATAATAAAAAGAAAACATTCATTAACACATGATTTACAAGAAACCTATGGTCGAAAATACGTGAATAACATTTAAATAACAATTTTAAAAGCATCTCGCTATTAGAAATTCTGTCCACTTGTTTCTTTCTTTTCAGCTAAATTGTCTTAGGGTGAAGGAAAAAATAAACTCAGTCGTACAAAAAGCGAACTAAAAGGGACCTTTTTGAAAATTAAGCTTCAATTTCTTCCGACACATGAGATTTATTCCTTGTTTCTTTTTTAGGATTGGGTTTCCGGTTACTTTTAAATTATTTTCATTGTCTTTCAGTTCCAATGGCCCTTGCGTCTTGGTGACGTTTTTACCTTGATTGATGCGGTACGTCTTGCTCTGAAACGGTCAACCTTGAGTGGCTCTTGGACCCTGTACAGTATGAGATTAATTATAAAAATATACTCGTGCGATTATATATATATATATATATATATATATATATATATATATGTAAACATATATATATTTATTTAATCTTATAATTTTTACCAAATATCTATCTATCTATCTATCTATCTATCTATGTCTTTCCATATCTATCTCTCTATCTATCTATCTATCTATCTATGTCTTTCCATATCTATCTATCTATCTATCTATCTATCTATCTATCTATCTATCTATCTATGTCTTTTCATATCTATCTATCTATCTATCTATCTATCTATCTATCTATCTATCCATCTATGTCTTTTCATATCTATCTATCTATCTATCTATCTATCTATCTATCTATCTATCTATCTATCTATTTGGGTAGCAGCCTTTCTTTTAAGCATGTTTCTATGAAAACAGCCGACGATGAAGGGTTTATTAATCTTTATTAATTTTTCCGGTATTCTATCATGTTTCTTTCTTGTTGGAGATAAGGAATGTAAAAATGTTCCGTAATGATTTTTCTAAGTGCTTTCAGCCATTTCTCTGGTCATGCTCAAAAGTGTTATGCTTCCGCTGTTGTTATTATATCTCCATGATTTGAATTTAACTTAATTTATTTTGTGTTGTTTTTTTTTAAGAACCTTTTTTCAAAGCTCTCACGTGCTACTGGAAATTGTACATATCTCTATTAAAAGACAAACTTTCAATACTCCATTTCCATCATTAAATAATGTAAGATTGATGGTAGGAGAGGATTGTTTAATATATAGTGCGTAGCGAGATTCTTTTAATATTGTGATATAAATAGTATTCTTGTATTTTCGACTGTAATTTTCATTAAGAGTTTTTGTAAATTATGTGTTAATAAATGTTTTCTTTTTATGACACTTTGGTTTGATATGTGACATGTAAGGCGTCTCCCCAAAAAGGTGGTAGTTTCTCCAATATGGGTAATTGATTTGGGACAAGAAACACAGTCATGTACAAGAGATTTAACTTCATACACTATATTAGGGATTGCTAGTTTAGATTTAATACGGTTCTTTTGATTAGAAACATCAAGGTGTGCAGTCTTTTATTTTCTCTCATATAATATATATTTTACATTTTTTTGAGGAATTTCGAAAGAAATATGGTGTTCAATAATTTTGCTTATTGTGAATTCGTCCTGCTTATAAATTGTTGAGCATCTGGTTTCCTTAAATATATATTGCTGCTTTGTTGTGTGGTATTTTTAATACTGCTATTAATTTTGTAATTTTTGTACGAATATTTTATTAGTTTACCAATGATGTAGTTGGAAATATTATCTATCTATCTATCTATCTATCTATCTATCTATCTATCTATCTCAGTCTGTTCATTATCTATCTATCTATCTATCTATCTATATATCTATCTATCTATTTATACACACACACACACACACACACACACACACACACATATATATATATATATATATATATATATATATATATATATAGTATATCGAGGCAGCAAGTAATTTTCTAAACATATGCTATTAAATATAAGAGACAATGAATGTCTATTATGTTTAATCATGAACCGTTCTAAACGTCGTATTTTTGCTTTAATTTCAGTTGAAAATAAAGACAAAAATTCTCCAACATTTGGATAATTATTTATTGGTTTCCTTCTAAGCTTTCGGCTCACATGAGCCATCTTCAGAGAGGTAGTTTAAACTGAAATATTATAAAATCCACCATCACCGACGATTTTATTTTGTGTTGATATAAAACTCCGCTTGGCAACGGCAATGGTTACCAAAAATAATAAACACAGTTCTTAAGTTTGCGATGCGGTTTTATGAGGTCACACCGCGGGATAGCGCGAAATGACAACAAAACCATGTAGTCAAATGCAATGCAATATATTATTTCCTGTTTTAAAGTTGATTTTATTGAGTGTTGGTTGTTTTGATTTGATGTACATGACCTCCAATATCTGCAGGTTCCTCTTACTGTGTGTATGAATAAGGATCACCGTATTGTTGACCAAAATCTGTCTGATATTACCTACATGTTTATGTTTTTCAGAGAAATGTTGTTTAATAGTACTCTGATCAGAAAGATGACATGTAAGTCTACGGGAGAGCGTGGTTGTAGTAAAACCAATATATGTAGTAGGTTTTTGATTAGTATCAGAGATGCAATCTCTAAATGGGCATGTAAATTGGTACACTACATTGGTTTTTTGTAAAGAATTTAGTTTAGTGCTTGTTGGGTTATTATAGACTATGAGGTCAATTGTTTTAAACTTAAAAAATTAATGCAAAAATACGACGTTTAGAACGGCTCATGATTAAACATAATAGACATTCATTGTCTCTTATATTTAATAGCATATGTTTAGAATATATATTTTTTCTTTTTTTTTTATAAGCGTTTCACCCCGAGCAAGGCATGTCACTGCCACTACTGTGCAGGGGGCTACGTAGAGTGGAGAAAGGCTGATTAAATATAGGAAATGACAGAGAGTGGGTGATAGGCGGGTAAGGATACCGAGAATGAGGGTTGGGTAGATGAGAGTGCTGTGAGAATAGTTGGGAGTTAGTGTGATAGGAGGTGTCTATTGACCCTACATTTAAACACCTGGAGATTGTAACTGTCGGGAAAGCAGAGTTGTGGAAGGGAGTTCCACAGGCGGAAAGCGCGAGAAAAGAAGCTGTTGGAGTAGAATTTACGGTTACATCTTATTTGTTTAACTGTAAAAGGGTGGGACCTAGTTGCTAATCTAGTATCTCGTGTAAATTCGTGCTTAGGCGGCACCAGTGATCTAAGCTCATCGGAGCAGAAGCCATGAAAGTACTTGTAGAAGAGGCACAGGGAAGCCACATCACGCCGGTGTGAGAGCGGCTGCAGCCGGTCTGCCAAGTCAGTATCAACCACGTTACAGATCCTCCTTTGTATTTTGTCAAGAAGCCCAAGGAGAGCAGCAGGGGCACCCGACCAGATATGGCAGCAATATTCAATACACGGGCGGATGGTAGATTTGTATATGTGCAGAATAGATTCAGGTGGGAAAAATTTCCGGGCCCTGCACAGGGAGCCCACTTTCATAGCAGCAGATTTGGCAATGGATTCAATATAGTCATTCCATTTGAGGTCCGCCGAGAGTGTAAGGCCAAGGAGGCGTAGTATTTTACTCTCTGGGAGGTTAGCCTGTCCCATGCTAATGGGAGGTAGATGCGATTGTCTATGGTGATTAGTTGATAACAGCTTTGTTTTAGAGGCATTGAATTTTACCAACTATTTCCTACCCCAGGTCACTACGGATTGGAGGTCCCTTTCAAGTACGGCAGCGAGGTTCACTTTGTCGTCCAGACCTGGTTTCTGATCGATGCGGAAGTAGATTTTTGTGTCGTCGGCATACATGCCAACTTGGGATCTAATGGTGTCGGGGAGATCATTAATGTAGATCAGAAAGAGCGTGGGACCTAGGATAGAACCTTGAGGGACGCCCGCGTTCGTCTGGGAGTTTTGGGAGGCATGCCCATTTAATACCACCTTCAATGTGCGGTTAGAGAGGAAAGACTGGATGAGGTCAAACAGATGTCCAGTTATCCCATAGCTCCGCAGTTTGCACAAGAGGCCAGCATGCCAGACCCTGTCGAATGCTTTGGAGATATCCAAGGCAACGGTTCGGGCTTCACCATTCTTGTCAAGGTATATATACTCGGTAATGGTCGTTAGCATATCAGCAGTAAACCTGGTGAAGCGAAACCCATACTGTTTGTCAGAGAGAAGCCCGTTGGCCATAAGATGCTGAATCACCTCGGCGTTGATAATGGCTTCGAAAACTTTGCCAAAGATTGGAAGGAGACTAATAGGACGGTAATTGGCGGGGTCTGAGGGTTCGCCAGAATTCTTAAATATAGGTACTACGCAGGAGGACTTCCAACAGGCAGGAAAGCAGGAAGCAGATAGGCAGAGGTTATAGAGTTTAGAGAGGACAGAGGAGAGTTCTGGGGCACATTTCTTCAGTACTATGACTGGGATTCCGTCACCGCCGCTCGCTTTGTGTGGGTCAAGTTGCGCAATTATCTTGGCGACCAGCGAGGGTGCAATGTGGACGTTATTTAGTTGAGCCTTAGTTCAGTGTCGAATACGTTGAGAATCTACGGGCAAAGCATTCAGCCTTGTTGGCTGGGGAGGTGAGAACTTCAAATTCATTGATTAGTGGGGGTATTGAAGTCTTGTTCCTGCTGAGCACGCTTTTGCAGAGACGCCTGTAATCTTTGGAGCCAAACTTAGAGGATGCTATGCGTTGCCTAATTCTGGTAGCAAACGCTCTCTTGGCTTCGTTCAGTACTTTTTTACACTTGTTCCGTGCTGAGGTGAAAAGGCGCCTGTTTTGGTTCGACGAGCAGCTTCGATAGAGCCGGAAGAAATGGAAGATATGGAAGATAGGCGGAAAGAAATATGAGAAAGAGGAAAAGGTTTTTCGTGTGACTCGTTGCGTCCTTGAAGACTTCATCGGTCTACACAGACGCACGAACAAGTGACGATTAGAATTTAAAATGAAAACACACACACACACACACACACACACGTATATATATATATATATATATATATATATATATATATATATATATATTGATTGATTGATTGATTGTTTGTTTCATTACTTAGTTTTTGGGTCATAATAAGATAAAACCAGTGCACATTTAAATTAAATCATTTATATTGTAGAACTTTTGAATATTTTCCATTTGTAAACGAGTTATTACGCAACCTAGGTTTCTACTATGTTATGTGAGCCTTCTTAAGAAAAAAAACGGTAAACGATAAAATCAGTTCTTAAAAATCGCATGAAAACACCACTTAAATGTGAAACATAGGTCGCGTAATAACTCGTTTACAAATGGAATATATATATATATTTTTTTTTTCTAAACATATATTGTTAGATATAAGTGACAATGAATGTCTATTATGTTTAATCAATCTAAACTTAGAACCAACTCAATAGAAAATTATCCAGATGTTGGAGAATTTTTGTCTTTATTTTCACCTGAAATTAAAGCCAAAATACGACGTTTAGAACGGTTCATGATTAAACATAATAGACAGTCATTGTCTCTTATATCTAACAGTATTTGTTTAGAAAATTATTTGCTGCCTCGATACACTATATATATATATATATATATATTTTTTTTTTTTTTTTTTTTTTTTTTTAATCATATCACCTCAAGCAAGGCGATAACGCCACTGATGTGCAGGGGGCTACGTAAGGGTAAAAAGAATGGAAAAGAGAAAGCCGGAGACCGCATCCTAAACAGGAAACAAGGGATGAGCCTCTTCACCTGTTCAATATATATATATATATATATATATATATATATATATATATATTCGTGTGAGTGGTGCCATCAATAATCCATTTTTGGTTTGAACTGACACTTTCAGGTACTCTTGGAGCGGAGAAGCACCTGACTCGCTTTCAAGCATTTTAAATTTAACAATGAATCGTATTCATGAGTTCTAATTGAGATCAGGGGTGAACATTTTTCAAATAGATTTGAAAACAATGAGACACATTGAGAGACTTTAGCTTCTACTCGGTAATGATGGATCGTTACTATCTTGATTTAGTAATGTTGAATATTAGAAGCCTTTTTTTTTTTTTTATTGAGCTGTTAATACTAGATCAGAGCAAAGATCAGCTGCTAGCACTGATAATCTAGACCTTTGGAGAGCAAATTCCTAATTCCACTACTACAGTCACCAGTACTGTGACTCTTGTAACCAAACGATTAATTTTCACATCTTTTATACTTATCGGTGGCAAAGGGTTAAAAAGGAACTATCCGTCACGCTAGTTAGGCACGTAATACTGAGCAGTGCCTGCGATATGCTTGATTAGCGGCCACTTCCGACTGAACATAACATGTGGCTAGTCCCACAAGTCTCAAGTAGAGCGTTACTAAAGACGATACAGATAAACGTCGGGCTAATATTGTTATCGGTGATGTCGACTGGAGCGTCCAGGTGGTCGGAGATGGTAATTCGTCAACGGACAGCGACAGCTGAAATACGTACATGGTTATGGAGTTGTGGGTGGGGTTGCGGAAAAAATTTTTTCTCTTGGGGCTGTGTCCCCAGAAGAGACTTGAAATGTAGACCAAGGCGGCTGGGTAATATACGAACATAGATGAATAAACAGTGAATGCACACACACCTACTGATCAGATTAACACAGCATATATATATATATATATATATACGTGCGTGAAGTGTTTGTGTCTGTCTAGGCATTGAGGATTGTTATATATATAGTTGATAGATAGTGTGTGTCTGTTTGGATAGATTAGGCACTGAGAACTGCTATATACTACTTAGAAAATTATCTGATTTTTTTGTTTGCATATGTGCGTTGTGGTGCATTGGATATCGGCTCGGGACGAGAAATCGAGGAGCCGAGTTCGATTTCCAGCTGAATTCATTGCCTTCACTTACGCGCAAATATCCTTGGGAAATGTCTTAATCTGTCTATTCCTTCCAGTTATGGGTTAAACAACAGGAGAGATTGGGTTCTATAGCCTTGGTCGGCAACCAGTCTACCGCAGAAAGCAATGGCAACCTGCTGCGGGATAATCTTCTGCCCAGTCAGTCATGTCTCTTTTGAGACATGATCGCCCAAGCGATCATGTCTCAAAATAGATGCTTATAGTACAGTTGTACTATAAGCATCTTACATGGCACTTAACTGAATGTCTTTCATGTTTTACACAAGCACACACACATATGTACACTGTGTAAGCTTTTTCAGGTTTTATTTATAAAATGGTATATGTGTGTGTGTGCGTGTGTGTGTGTTAGTCTGTGTGTCTGTGTGTATTTTGCTTGTATACATCTGGATAGCCTGTTATTTACTGCTTCGGAAGGTATTTGCTTTTGTGTTGTTTTCTTATTTCTTAGTTCGATATCTTTGTGTAAGTTTTTTTCTGTTTTTTCTTTTAGATTTTATATATAGAATTTTACGCACTCGCACACACACACACACACACACACACACACACACACATAATTCAAAATAATTCATTACAAATTGTCGGTTGCTTATAACCAAGTTTCGTTAAAATGCATTAATTTCCGTAACATGTTTACACACACACACACACACACACACACACACACACACACACATATATATATATATATATATATATAGTTATATATGTCCAGTCAGTCTTGTCTCGAAAAAGACATGATTGCCCAAGCGTGTATCACGAATGGCACTTAACTGTCTGATTTTAGGTAAATAATTGTTTATCTTCCTTGCTTCTTTTTCCCTTTGTGCTGCATATTTTGTATTTACACATAATTTTAAAATGTCCATTTTTTAGCAATAATAGACTTAAGAAGAGAAAAATTATAACAGTTGAAAGATATAATGTTCTTAAAAACGTCGCACATCTGATACGTCAGTAAGATCTACGTCAATATCGATGTTGATGCTATAAATTTATATTTTTAAAAAGCGATATGTAACGGTATTCGGCTTAATTTCGCCAAATTTCCGTAACACTCTGGAATTAAAATGAGGTCGATGCCATCTAACACTTAGCCCAAGGAACGAATTTTCACTTAGAGAAAACCAAAAAAAAAGAAAAAAATATAATTTCTCATTTCGCAGCTATCTTCTTACCAATTCACTTATTTATTTTATTTTATTTTATGTTTTTTTTTTTTGTGACGTTTGTAAAAAAATTACATCGAGCCAATGGCAAAAAGAATAGTGTGAGAAAACTTACACACTTCGTGATTGCAATAATTAGGGCTGTTAATATCGCGAAGGATGTGCGTTGTGACGCAGTGGATATCGGCTCGGAACGAGAAACCGGGGAGCTGAGTTCAAATTCCAGTTGAATTCATTGCATTCACTTACGCGCAAATACTCTTGGGAAAGGTATTAATCCGTCTCTTCCTTCCAGTTATGGGTTAAATAGCAGGACAGATCGGATTTTATAGCCTTGGTCGGCAACCAGTCTACCGCAGAAAGCAATGGCAACCTACTGCGGGATAATCTTCTGCCCAGTCAGACATGATCGCCCAAGCATGTATCAGGTATGGCACTTAATTGACTAACTGAATATCGCTAAAAATATTGAAAACAGATATTAAAAGAAATTGCAGAGACGATAGAACTTTAGCCCATGTTTACATTTCTTGGCTATCATTAAATATAAAGTTCCGCATCAGAATCTAGCGGCTTTTGATGGAATACAACTGACATGAAAACTTGTTAATACTTCAACACTTCCACAATTTATTCGTATAACTAAACTCTGATTTGGTCCGCATAGTTTTCAACATTTTTAAAATATCCAGGTTCAATAATTATAAACCCACAATTTCTGCAGCTACCAGACGATGTCATAACGTATGAACGAAAGCAAATGAATTGAAGTTCAAATAACAATAAATAAAAATTAATTATATCATAAATTTCCATAATTAATACACTAATACTTAATATACACTAATACACTAATACACTAATACTTATTATTACTAATACACTAATACTTAATATACCACCAAAACAGATAAATAAATGAAATAATAATTAAGTGAAGACATATATAAATACTACCGCATAATTTAAGCATTATATATATATATATATATATATATATATAGGTATAGATGTCAAGTCCGTGAACGGCGAGGATAATCCAAAAAGATCTACTTAATATAAAATATTAAGTGTTATATCTATATAGAGATCACAATAGATGTTATCCAGAGCGATGTTATATATATACAGGATAACTCAACACATCATTTAGATTGGTTAACCAATTTATAACCAATTTAAATGATCTATCTATCTATCTATCTATCTATCTATCTATCTATCTATCTATCTATCTATCTATTCTTATTTATAAATAGCACTTTGTCTTTGTGTGTGCCCATTACCTATAGACTCCGAAACGGCTGAACCGATTTCCTTGAAAATTTACACAGTTGTACTATAAGCATCTGCGAGTGTTCTTAGCTAGGTTTTGTGTCGAGGTACCCCCGATAAATAAAAAATTGGGTTATATAGGAGTGTTCCGATTTTAATCAAATTTGATACACTCATAGACAAAGACATAAGAAACGATATTCAGAAGTTTCAAGGTTGCAGTTCTTACAATAGTGCAGAAAATCGATAATATATACATATAAAAGACAAGATGTTTGTGTGTGTGTCTGTTTATCTGCCCGTATGTCTGTATTTTTTCAGCCCTTTTATTTTAGTTTTTGCTTCGGGTTTGGCTCTAAATAGGTATAATTGTAGTTCTTAATCTAAGCCATAATAACATTAGAAGACTTATTTAGACTTCAAAATTCAGTTTACGACGAAAAAAACTTATTTGATATCAATACCAGGAAATCAAAATTTGACTTACAACCATTCATTTTTTTCAGTCTACGGTTTCGCTTTAACTGGAAACAACTGTTGCTTTTTAGTCATTCGTGCCAACGTCCAAAGAGTCTGAGCTCCATGACCATGGATTAGTTTTAAAGCTTTCATTGCATCCGAGCAACGCCGGGCTATACTGCTAGTATATATATATATATATATATATATATATATATATATATATATATATGGATTGTTTAATTACTTAGTTTTTGGTCATAATAAAATTACACCAGTACACATTTGCATTAAAAAGTGTTCAATACATTTATATTGTAAAACTTTTGAATATTCTTCATTTGTAAACGAGTTATTACGCGACCTAGGTTTCTACCATATGATGTCTTCAGGCAATTTGCAATAACTGATTTTACCGTTTACATTTTTTGTTCTTTTTTTTAAGAACGCTCACGTAACGGGTATTCTTTTGAACGCTCACATATCGGGAAATTTTTGAACGCACAATTTTTAAAATTACAAGAAATTATGACCTTTTTATCCATGGTTGTATGAAACTAATAGGTATTTTTTGGTATGGTTGCACTTAGTCATAATTTCTGTTCTTTCATTTAATAATTCTTTTTTGGCATTTTTTGCTAACTTTTCTTCCTGGCACAGTCTACATGGGTTGCAACCGTTGTAAAGCTTGGCTGTTTTCACTATACTCCACGTTATGTCTTGGTCTTTTAGATATTTTCATTTTCAATATTTATATATATATATATATATATATATATATATATATATATATATATATATATATGAAATACTATTTTCCTAACGCATTAAAACACTAGAATGTTCAAGCATTAACAAGGTCAGTGAATGTCTGAAAGACTAATGATGACATAACCATTTTTTTCCGGTGACAAACACATTAATTTCGAAATTCTCGCAAAAATCAAATAAACTTTTTGTACTCATTTACAAATGAACGAAATTACTTTTGAAATTATTATTTTTCAGAAATCTTGGTAAAAATATATTTTTTAACTCTGTTCCCCGCCTCCACATAAATCCATGAAATTTTAATAAATTTTTATTTGTTGCGAGCTATAATTTTATTAGTTAAACGTATTGGGGAATATAAATAATTATTTTTATTTTTTAAATTTTGCTGTATCCGAAAATCTGCTCCGAAGAGTAAAATAAAAAATGCAATAAAACTAATATTTTTTTAATTTGATAAGCTTTTAATTGCTTGAATCAATAATAAAAATTAAGGACATTATAGTCTGAAGAAAATAAATTTACGATTAGTAGTGAAATTTTAAAAGAATTGTTTCCATGTTTTTTTAATTATAATAATTTGTAAAGTTTCAAAAATATTTTTAAAATCAGCAATATTTTGTTGCAGTTAGATTCTTTAGGTAAGAATTGCGTATCGCAAATTGAAAAGTATAACAAAAATAGTTAGGCCTTCGTATTTTTAAAAATAATTTTTTGTGTGTATTTAAAAAAATTTTTTTGTGTGTGTGTGTGTATTTGAAGTTTTTTTTTGTATGGTAATTTCTATGTGCAAATTAAAAGTTCAGAGTTTTCACCCTGACCCGAAAAAAAATTTGTACAATTTTGTCACTTATAAACGCCTATACTTTTATCTATAATCAAGAACCTGTCAACAATTTCTTGATTTACGGCGGACAGCTCACAAAGTTCAAATCTGTGATTAAGAAATAGTTATATTCTCAATTTCACACTATAATTATGTAATACTTGTGTAAATCAGATTAGTCTAACATAAAATTTGCTAATTTTCTAAAAATAATGTGTCACAGACGTAGATTTTATTTTGCAAGATTTTTAAAACCGAGAATTAACTTTAGTTTCAAATGTGTCGATTACTCAAAAACGGCGGCAAAATTCAAAAATTGAAAAAAGAAAATCTCAAACTTTCATATTCCAATCAATATAATTTTTGTTAGAAATAAACCAGAGTATTTCACTTACTGTAAATAGTAAATGTAATTATTTAGGTTTCAGTTAAAACTAAAATAAAAGTTTCAAGAAAACTTTTTCATTTTTAAAAATTCATTTTAAAAGTTAGATATCGAAAATGACTGGAGGTACCTAGTTTATTTTATAACCGACTAGCAGTATAGCCCGGCGTTGCTCGGGTGTAATGAAAACTTTAAAACTAATCCAGGAGCTCAGACCCTTTGGACGTTGGCACAAAAGACTAAAAAGCAATAGTTGTTTCCAGTTAAAGCGAAACCGTAGATTGAAAGAAAAATGAATGGATGTAAGTCAAATGTTGATTTCCTGGTATCTATATCAAATTTTCTGCACTATTATAAAAACTGCAACCTTGAAACTTCTGAATATCGTTTCTTATGGCTTTGTCTATGAGTGTATCAAATTTGATTAAAATCGGACCACTCCTTCTATAACCCGATTTTTTCGATTTTCAATTTTCGATATTGATCGGGGGTACCTCGACACAAAACCTAGCTAAGAACACTCGCAGACGCTTATAGTACAACTGTGTAAATTTTCAAGAAAATCGGTTCAGCCGTTTCGGAGTCTATAGGTAACGGACACACACACACACACAAAGTTCCATTTATAAATAAGTTTAGATAGAAACCGGGTTATAACAGGGACGACGAGGATTTGGAACTCATAGGAGTTATAACAATTCTCAAATAGTTCCGAATTTAAATCACAAGATATGGGTCTACCCATGATATGTTTTTCAGGCACTTACCAAAGGTGCTGCATGTTACAGGTGTTGCAATAAATCTCACCTTCCTTATATATCGAACTTGGTGAGATTCAAACCTGTGTTTTACAACTAGGCAGCAAGTTATAATAAGAATATATACAAAATTGGATTATTACTTTAATAATAATAGTAATAAACAAAATGATTGACATTACTGTTCCAATAAATATATATATATTCGTCATACACACACAAGCCTGATACGCTGTATCACAGTTCATCAGTGTGGATAGACATTCACTTGCTTAAGGCCGGGATCGAAACTCATATATAGTATGTCAAAAAATTCCGAAATTCAAATTCGTTGAAGGGAAATTTCAGCGGGAAAATATAGTTTATAATAATATAGTTTATTGTTAGTATAGATTTTTTTAGTTGATAATTTATGTATAATTTTTTTTTTTTTATCGTATCACCCCGAGCAAGGCAGTAAAGCCACTGATGTGCAGGGGGCTACGTAAGAGTGAAAAGATTGGAAAAGAGAAAGCCGGAAACCATATTCTAAACAGGGAACAAGGGATGAGCCTCTTAACCTGTTCAATAATCATGGGTGGAGTGTGAACCGGGCGATAGATAGATCTATCTACTCCAATTAGATAGATCTATCTACTCCAATTTTATTCATTTATGCATTTGTTTCCTTACTCAAGTATTTCTTTCTTTTGTCCTTTTTATTAAAAATGTTTATCATATATATTTTTACTTATGCGATTCTTGAAGATGCGTTGTGGTGCAGTAGATATCGGCTCGGAATGATAAATCGGGGAGCTGAGTTCGAATTCCAGTTGGATTCTTTGCACTCACTTACGCGCAAATACCTGTGGGAAAGGTATTAATCTGTCTCTTCCTTTCAGTTATGTGTTAAATAACAGGACAGATAGGGTTCTATAGTCTTGGTTGGCGACCAGTACATTGAAGAATGTAATGGCAACCTACTGCGGGATAATCTTCTGCCCAGTCAGTCATATCTTTTTCGAGACATGATTGCCCCAAACGTGTATCACGTATGGCACTTGAACTGAATGATGCGATTCTTCTGTGGTTTTCTTTTAAACGGCCTGTAAAATTTTTCTATCCTAAAGGGTAGTCTGGTTGAAGGCTAAAAATACTAATGATGAAGCTAATATTCCACATTTCTTTCCTTCGTCATATTTTTTCTTTCTTGCCTTGAATTTTTGATTGTTTTTCTTTCATATTTACATGATTCCTTTCTTTCAACTAAGATCTCTTTCCATCCTGTTTTTCACTGTTTTAATTTATACTCCTCTTGTATTTTTTCCTGCTTTAATTTGCACTTGTCAACATTTTTTTGGCATTCAATGGTTGGGGTGTCACTGTGGTTTTAGAAAAGACAAGTAGTTCAAAGAAGTAAAAAACAGAATTCCCCATTTCGGAGTAGATCGGAAAAAAATCAATAAAACTAACAATTCCGGGTGCTCAAGACGTAGAAAATAAATTTACGCCCACAAAACAGTAATGATACGAAATCAGACTAGTTGGACTCTCTGCCTCCGGACGGTGAGGTACCCAGACGAGGCTATGCCAAAGGGCAGAGTCTTGTCTGTTTTTCCCAGACAAGGACCTGGCCCTGTCCTATGCAAGGTCTACGGGTAATTCTTGATCAAGCTTAAGGTCTCGGATTTCTGACATTAAAAATCGGCCTTCTGTTACATCCGGCCTCAATGGGGAGGTTTCTGGTAAATACCTAGAAATGGCACGATATTTTCTATATTTACAATATCAATGAATATTAAATGTATTTTTGGTCTATACAGACATTTAGTCCAAAATATATTTTAATGAACACTTGTAAAGGCTGTGTATTAGTCCATTTATTATTATTATTATTATGTCATTTTTTCATCATATTTCGATTTCTGCTTTGGTCTCACTACCAACCAAGTCTGCGGGGAGACCTAAGGCAGGTAGTGGCGTGTTGTTATGGCTCCATTTCATGTTTTTCTATCTTCCCTATCGTCCCTAGCATTACATAGATAAAGTTTTCCTTAGTGTGTGGGCTGTACTTAATAAGACAATTTTTTGTATATCTCTTAAGCTGGGGTTTCCAGGGATTCTTTCAATGTGTTGTTTTGTTCCATTTTTTATCATTCCAAGTGCACCTATGTCGTTTTCATCATCATTCGATTTCTGCGATGGTCGTACAACCTACCAAATCTGCGGAAAGACTTAAGGTAGATCGTTGAGTGTTGTTGTGGCTACATTTCATTTGTTTTCTACTTCCTATACTATCACTAGCGTTACATAGACAAAATTCTCCTTAGTGTGTGGGCTGGACTTAAGACAATTTTTGTATGTCTCTTAAGCTGAGGTTTCTAGGGATTCTTTCAATGTGTTGCTTTGTTCCAGTTTTTATTATTCCAAGTGCACCTACTATTACTGGTACTATTTTTTTTTTCAATTTCAATTATTATTATTATTATTATTATTATTATTATTATTATTATTATCGAAAAGAATTTCTTCTCGAATACATTACTTACTGCATGTCAACCGGTCACCTGGGGGCAAGAAAACGGTATTTCTTTCGTTCGTCGGTCAAACATTCAGCAAACAAAAGCAAGCATAAAATCCTTAGCCACATCTTTGCCAGCATCTATGCTGACAGAACCCACTGTGACACAAGTGAAGTTCTAGTCAAAATAATTTTTACACTCCTGGCAAGTAAGTTTTTTCGGCTATCATGTTCAGAAATTACAAAGTTCCATAATTCACTATTCCAAGCACCCTCTATTACAGTGATAGTAAAGTGTTCTAACAAAAGACGGAAAGTGCGACACAGAGATCCGAAGGCGAATTGGCATGGCGAAGGACGCGTTCCAGAAGCTGAGTGAAGCACTAAGAGACAGGAAACTTTCACTAAAAACAAAGAAGAGTGTACTGGATTGCTATGTGATGTCAGTTCTTCAATATGGCAGTGAATGCTATACAATATCATCAGAGATGAAGGAAAAACTTGAAGTAATTGAAATGTGGTTCTACAGAAGGATGCTGCGGATATCATGGATCGAGCATGTGAGCAATGATGAGGTTTTGGAAAGAATGGAAACGAAAAGGAAATTAATACAGAGCACCAAGAAAAGACAACTGAAGTTCCTGGGACATGTAATTAGAAAGAAGGGCTTGGAGAATCTGATACTAACAAGTCAGATAGAGGGAAGGAAAGACAGGGGAAAACAGCAGATAACGTACTTGACTGGCCTGAACAGGTGGATGTCAGAGCGGAGGTTGCGTGGTGTAACACGAAAAAGCGTGCTAAGAGCCACCAGGAATAGGGAGATGCGGAAGGCCATGATCGCCTACGTCCTGAAAGGACAAGACACATAGCAGAAGATTAATCACATTTTGTCAGTTTCTATGTACATTCTGTTATTATCAACGCCTTAAGGCGAAGGTATTGTATTCGGTCGCGTTTGATTGTTTGGCTCTCAAGGTCCACTGGGTGGATTTGGATGAAACTTTCAGGGATGACTGGCCCCGTAACTACCACGAACTGACTAGATTTTAGGATCCTGAGATATCTTGACTACGGACAAACAAGAAACAGACAAACGCGACCAAATACAATTCCTCCACCAAAAGATGGAGGTAATAATAATAGTAATAATAATAATATTAATATGAATAATAGTGAATATAATGCAATTATTATTATTATTATTAAAAGACGACTTATAAGGATTCAAGGATGTGCATTGTGGTACAGTGGATAACGGCTCGGAACGAGAAACCGGGGAGCCGAGTTCGAATTCCAGCCGAATTCATTGTATTCACTTACGCTCAAATATACTTGGGAAAGGTATTAATCCGTCTCTTCCTTCCAGTTATGGGTTAAATAGCAGGACAGATTGGGTTCTATAGCCTTGGTCGGCAACCAGTCTACCGCAAAAAGCAATGGCAACCTACTGCGAGATAATCTTCTGCCTCTTTCGAGACATGATCGCCCCAGCGTGTATCACGTATGGCATTTAACTGACTGATAAAGATTCAGGATACTGTTGTAAATTGAATGAAAAAAACTTCGATAAGCGTTTCTCAACCGGTGCCGCCTTGCCCCCCAAATGCGCCTTGAAATGTAGCCACGTTCGCTCAAATTTACCAGAAGAGTAAAATTATGAATTTTGAGCACCTCAGCGCGGTGCGATGGTTATCAAGCTTGATTCACTGAACAGTGAGTTCGATCCTCACTGGGTGTCCCATACATTCAGCCTTGTGCCACATCTAAGCTATGCTTAGAAAATCATTTTAAAGTTCGCCACAACTCTATCCTTTTCGAACTCTCTATCTTCGGGCGGAGGAATCCCGACAGGGCTATGCTGAAGGGCTACATCTCGTCTGGGGTAAATATACAAGAGTCTGACCCTAAGGTCTACAGGGAATTTTCGCCCGGGCATACGCGCTCAGAATATCCTACGACAAAATCAGCCTTGCATCACATCCCGTCGTTAGGGGGAGGTTTTTGGTAAATTTCGAGTAAATTATGAATTATTTTTATACTGAAAATTCTTTATTTTCAAAACCTACAAACACCAAACGCATGAGTTTTATGTTATGCGATATTTTGGATGCTAAATTCTTTAATCTTTTGTCTTTTTCAAGGCATTTGAATTATCCGTGATCAGCTTCTCTAAAAGTAAAAAAAAATAGCAATTTCTTCATAAATTCATGTAAATGAAATGTGTATCACTAATCTTCTTTGGAAATCAAAAGCTAAATTCGCTGCTAAGAAGGTCGGTTCACTGTGTAGGGCCAGGAAGTTATCCCCATCTGAATCAATCCTGTACATATATAAATCAACCATCCAACCGTGTATTGTATGCTGCTGCCACATCTGGTCGGGTGCCCCCGTTACTCACCTCGGGGTCTTGAAAAATTAATCGGAGAAACTGATGTGATCGATCCCGACTTGCAGCTCAGATGCAGTTACTTTCTCGCCGCCGTAATATGGCTTCCCTTTGTCTCTTCTAAAAATACTTTCACGGCTTCTGCTCTGATGAACTTAGCTCACTGGTGCCCTTTATGTATGAATTTACACAAACTACTAGACTAGAAACTAGATCCCACTATTTTACAGTGAAACCAATAAAATGTAGCCAAAACTTCTACTCTAAAATTTCTTTTCTCGCACTTCCCGCCTGTGGAATTCCATCCCGTATAATTGCTTTCCTGACCGCTACAATCTGCAAGAATTTTAAATGTAAGGTCAATAGCCATCTCCAATTTCACTTGCATCTTTTCTCACATGTTCTTTTCTCCGCCTACTCCACTCTCATCACAGCAGTATTCTCTATTAACCTCTTCGTGACACCCCCTATAACCTACCCCTTCTTCTCATTACTTTCTTATGTAGCCCCCTGCGCACCAGTGTCGGTAAAACTGCCTTGCTTTTAAATGATTAAAAAATAAGTTGACCAAAATTTCATATTTTTAAATGTCATGACTAATTTTTCCTTTTTAATGGTTAAAATTTAATGTACTTCACAGCGTTTTAGTTATTCCACTAATGCATCTTGAAATAGAAAAAAGAAAAAAAAAGATTGAAAAATAAGGAGTTAAAGAGTATTTGGCAAACAGTGAAAAGGATCTGTTAAGTTATCTAACGCAAGATAAGTGTATTTTTGCAGAGGATTAATGTCAATTCATAGATATTAAAGGAAAGGAAGGCCATGTTCGTCTTCGACATGAAGGAACAGAGATATTAAAAATATAAGCATCGTTATCATATTTACATTATTCGGACTATTTCCCTCATCTTTTTTGCCATTTGTACGACCTTTCGGTCGTTGTATACTCCGGCCTTCTTCAGGTGCTAGGAATTTCGAACCGAACCCTTTATTACAATCACTGGGGTATATCATTCTCATTCCTTGTCTAGATCCACTTCTGGTAGTCATGAATTATCTCTCTCTAACTCTGTAAGCTATTTGTTCACCACTGCTGTAGCCTGGTATTGAACTCACAACTCTTTGGATCAAGTAACAGAAACTAACCAACGTCTATACTATATCCATTGGGCCATGTGTCCTTAAGCCCGATGGATATAGAGGTTAGGATAGAGGTGGATATTGAAGAGGTTAGGGTTGTAGTGATCGGGGAAGCAACATCTTGGGAGTCGGTTTCACAAAATAGCGGTTCACGGGAAGAAAGCTGCTCGAGTGGAACGAACGGAATACGAAGGGAATTCATGTGCCTATCATGGCTGTGTTCTTTTTCCATGACGGTTAGAAATGGTGAAGCTATGGAATGTAATTTGTCTAGGCACTTTCTATGGAAATAGCGATAGTGCAGCAACATGTTTGGGACGTTTCGTGAAGATCCATGATCTTCTACACTCTACATCGATACGACACATAAAAAAGATTTTAATGCAAAACGCCTTACTTTTTTCGAAGTTAGGCGGAATACAATCTTGTCTCAGTTTTTCCTCAACTGCAGTAGTTCTCAATCCTCTTTTCTTTTTTCTTTTTTTTTTAAATATTGACCAATTTTACTCTTTTATTTTTGTTGGACCCCCAATACATATTCAATGAAAAAAAAATTGTTTTTTAACCAGTAGATAAGTTTAAGAATTGTAAATAGAAAGTGTATATGCTTTATTTTGAAGTAAAACAAATTTAATGAAAATAAGTTTGTAATTAACAACTGAATTCTGTAGAATATTTAAATACACTAGAAAAATAACTTATAATAAACCGTTTTAAAATATGAGAGTAGTTAATAAATTAAAAAGGAGCGAATTTATTCAGTGAGATGGGATCTCAGTTGCAACAACGGTTCTTAAGTGAATTTGTTTTATGGACCACTAAAATATTACGTCGGCACCCCTGCCAATTTAGTATTTTTTTCTGTCTGTGCGTGGACACCCAGGAATGTCATATAAACCCCGGGGATCCATATGAACCCCGGTTGAGAATTATAATCTATATTTGTCTTATTACTAAACAAATTCGAATAAATATCATAACAGCGTAAATTTAAAAAAAAAAACAAACGAAGAAGAAGAAGAGGAAGAAGAAGAAGAAGAAGAAGAGGAAGAAGAAGAAGAGGAAGAAGGAGAAGAGGAAGAAGAAGAAGAGGAAGAAGAAGAAGAAGAAGAGATTTGTACAATGACGATAGCCGGCAATGTTTTGGCGGAGGGTTGAAAAATCAATAAATGAAAAGGGTATTTCGATTGAGTGCCGGGGTGTTAGGAAAGCTGTGTGTGTTTGTGAAAACGGTGTTCAGTTGCGCCGGGGTGGGGTGAGGGTGGGGGGACGGCGGAAACTGCGGCCGGGGTTCAAGGGACACGTGCAATAACAGAAGAACGTCCTTCAAGAAAAATAGATTTGCCCGACAGTATTCATTGAGTTTTTTTTAATTTTATTTTTCGTTTTCTTTATCTTACAACCCGTTTAAACGCGCGGGAAGATAAACTATATGCACACCTACTCAGATATATATATATATATATATATATATATATATAGACGAGTAAACAGTTGTATTAAAAAGTGCTAAATACTCATTTCAAGAAAATAAATATACAAAAATTTACAATCCAATTTTTAGAATTTAAATTTAATTTTGTATTTTATAATCTGTTATGCCTTTCTATACCCAAAGGTTGAAATCATGCTCGCGTAATTGGCTAATCTTCCTAATTTTAATATATATATATATATATATATATATATATATATATATATATATATATATATATATAGTATATAAAAATTCCTAATTCTACATTCGTTGAATAGCTATTTCAGCGAGAGGAAATTCTCGCTTCTTCAGCAATGATAAAAAAAAAAAAATAATTCAAATATGGTACCAAATACGCGCAAATACCCTTGGGAAAGGTATTAATCCGTCTCTTCCCTCCTGTTATGGGTTAAATAATAGGACAGATTGGGTTCTATAGCCTTGGTCGGCAACCAGTCTACCGCAGAAAGCAATGGCAACCTACTGCGGGATAATCTTCTTCCCAGTCAGTCATGTCTCGAAAGAGACATGATCGCCCAAGCGTGTATCGCACATGGCACTTAACTGACTGACTGACCAAATTCCATATACCGGAAGAAGCCCAAGAACATATCCAGACGTTAAAATAAAAGTGACGAATTAAAAAAAAAAGTTAAAATAAAAGTTAAAATAAAAGTGACGAATTAAAAAAAAAATTAAATTTGTCGTTGACACACACACACACACACACACACACACACACACACACACACACACACCTACCGAGCGCCCATAGCTCAGAGGTAGTATCGCCGACTGACGTCAATTCGGTCGGGTTTCAATCCTGGGTAAAAAGCAATCGGATGTCTAACCATACTGATGAGCTGTGATGGTGTGATGGAGCGAAACAGATCTGTCTGTGGATGACTATATATATATATATATATATATACCGCTATTTACGCATTGTTCTTCATTAATGAATTGAATACTCTTGGCATTTGTTTACATTGTGCATTTAATACGCTAAAATCTGCTTTCATCTTAGAGGTAAAATCTCTGACTTATGTCAAATCGGTCGGGTTTCAATCCTGACTGTAATTAATCGGGTATATAGCCGTACTGATAAACTGTAATACAGCGAAACAGTACTCTCTGCTGATGATTATATAGATTGTACATTTTGGCAGCAATCTCTCTTTTATGCAGGTTTTCATTAAAAATGTCAGACAAGGTATTACGCTTATTTTTCTATGTAATTTTTCATGTGCACTTATGATTTTTGTTTTCTTTTGAGAATATAAATTATAGAAAAATTGTTCAGATGTTTTGTTTATGCGAGCCCTTTCGGCTGTAGATTTAGCCATTTTTTCGGATGCATGTTTTTTCACGTGTAACAGGATATATGTGGTGTTACGTATATTGTAGAGTAGTGTGTTTATATGTCATGTACCAAACGCGGTAAGCATGTTGTTCGCAGGTTCGTAGTTGATATTATTAAGTGTTGGGTTTTTCTATTTTATCAATGAAGCCTCCATTACATTCAGTTCTTTTTACATGTGAATGATGCTATGATATTTGAGTAGTCAACTTGTATGTTACAGGAATTTGTAGGTGTCCGTGTGTGTTTAAATGAGATCGAATTGAGCTCTGTTCAGAGAGATGTAGCGTGAGTTTTCAAGTCAGTTTCGTAGTTGTATGACCGATATAATTACGAAATTTACGAAATTCGAATAAAGAACACAGTTCTTCAAGGGACAAGTGAATTTGTAAATGATGTTGGTTCGTTGTACTTTGGATATTTTGGATGAATTGTTATTTTTGATGATCAGGTTAGCCCTTTTAAGCTCGAATTTATTCGGATGATAATGATGTTAAATTTTATTTTGGAAGTACTTCTAACAGGTGGAAGATAAGATTTAACAATCACACATTTTCTTTAGACAAGAGTGAATACAGCAAATGTACTGCTTTACCCACACATTATTGGAAATTAAAAGACAACTGTAAGTACCCCATAATTACCTGGAATATTGTAGCTAACTCCAAACATTACAATGTAAAGAAGATAAATGTAACCTACGCCATTTAGAAAAAAAATGCCATCTTAAACCATATCAAGAATCCAAATTTGCTTAATAAAAAAGTGATTTAATGACCATATACTGTCATAGAAAAAAATCCTTAAATTCTTAAATCAATTCTTAAAAAAATCCTAAAATTCTTAGACCCATATTGATATCGATCTCTCTTTACGTTGCCTCTTTCTTTCTTTCTTTCTTTCTTTCTTTCTTTTTCTTTCTTTTCCCCCGCAATATTAATTTTAACAATTATTAATTAAAACACTTTTATTTTTGCTACTTACATTTTTAATTCTTAATTCTAAATGTTATCTTTTAATTTTCAGTTCATTTTTATTTAATTTTGTCTTATTTTTATTTAAAATTTTAAAATTTTAACTTTCCTACACATTTACGCACATGTAATATTTGAATATTCAAATTTTTAAGACTCGTGATTTACACCCCTTTGATTTCTTCTCTCTACATTTTATTATTTTTAATCTTAATTTTAATTTTATTTTAATTTCAAATTTTAAATTCAAATTTTAAATTTTTATCCACATGTAACCATAGAATATTTAAATTTTTAAACTTTTGATTAAGAAAGGAGTACCATAACTTTATAAGATTTAATTCCCATGAACATCGATGGATCTTACATTCAAATGTATTTAACCTGATGTTGTCAAAACGCATGAAACTCAGTCATGCCATAGATGCAGGATGATATAATATATATATATATATATATATATATATATATATATATATATATATATTCCATTTGTAAACGACTTATTACGCGACCTAGGTTTCTGCCATGAGTGGTATCTTCAGGCGATTTGCAAACCACATGGGAGAAAACTAAGTCACATAAAAACTCGTTTACGAATGGAAAATATTCAAAAGTTCTACAATATAATTGTATTGAACATTTTTAATACAAATGTACACTGGTCTAACCTTATTATGACCAGAAACTAAATAATTAAACAATTAATATTAGGTTATCACGCATAAAATGACATAATTGGAAATGAATAAACTTCTTCTGAAATATTAAATAACTAATTTATTTAGTTGAAATAAGCACTATGTTAATGAATGACTATTCTCCAACTTGTCTCTAGGCTTGATCCCATCTTTAAAGAAAATTTTATCTTTTGATGTGATAAAGAGATCAAATTTTCCGTTATTAGAGAATGCTTTATTGCACATTAAAAACTTAAAATCCTTAAATAAGTGCTATTCAGTAGGATATCAGTTGAACGTGGAGAATGTGACGAAATTTCATCATTAAGGTTATACAGCTTTTGGACAGTTGATTCAGAAGCGTACGGCCTTGCGTTATCGTGCTGCAAATTTGGGCCAGCCCTATTTGCAAGTGTAAGGTGTTTCTTGTTCAATTGTTTGTGCATACACTCAATTTATACACAATGCAAGTTTGCTGCTATTGTTTTTTCTCAAGGCAAGAATGAATAATGAATAACCCTTTTGAAAGACCACCATTCAGTAGCCATTTACTTTTAGGCTGCAGTGGAGATTTTTGGATATTGTTTTGGTGATTCACTTGCATCTAACTCTTACTGTTTCTCATCGCTTGTATCGTTTCGATTCAAAAATGATTCTTTTTCACAGGCTGGAATGCAACGTACAGAGGCAGTTTTTAAAGTCTCTTTCAGTTCATGCGGAACAAACCTATCCAGTTTCTTTACTTTTCAAATGGCTTTCAAGTGCCGAGAAAAAGTTGTGTAAGACGTTTCGAGTTCTGATGCAAGTTTCTGGATTGTAATTCTGGAATTCTGATCAACCAAATCATTCAAATGGCCATGTCTGATCATCAATCATGGGTTTCGCCTTGGTTTGATTTCAAGACTATAATCTCCCGAACAAAATTTCTGAAACCATCTAGGTACAATTTTGATTTCAACAACACTATTACCAAAGGCCGCTTTGATATTCCGAAATGCTTCAGAGGCAGAATGATCCAGTTTTTACAGATACAGTAAAATTACTAGACATTGTTTCATTGTAATAATTTTCTTTAGGGTTATGAGTAAGAAGATATTGAAAGAAAAATTTTCTGAATTGAAAAAGAGTCAGCAATAAGTCAAGATTTGTTTATATACTAAGGAGCTTACTTCGTAAGACAACCGGATCAACAACCTAAAAAATGCGTCATTTCATGCGTGAAAACCTTTATATATATATATATATATATATATATATATATATATATATATATATATATATATTAGAGAGAGAGATAAAGATAGAGAGAGATGTAAAATTATAGACGACAGAGAGGATGAAAAAGAAGAAAATAAGTGAGTGGTGAAGTAGAAAATTCCATTCATAGACAGATATTTACCTTGTATAAAGTCCTGTACATTGATACGTTCTTTTTGTAATGGTCGGGGTGAAAATAGAAATGGCGGCCGGACTTCCGCTTTGCCTCGAAACTGACTCATTTGATAGCATCTAAGCCGGCCTTGTTTATTGCTGCAATCTGATTGGCTCCGGAAATTTGAAAAATGATACCGTCGTTTCCGATTGGTTAGCTATGTAAAAGTCTACCAGTCGTCTATGAAAACAACGCGTTCAATTTTGCATAAGGTTATTTGTCTACGCTGAGCGTGGCTGTTCTGCTCGAGACAGCACAGTGTTTTTCTTTACAGAGAAGATATTTTTTAAGGGATCAAGGTTTAAGCCTAGATGAATACCATGACTTCAATTTCATTTTTCCCAGGTGAATCCAATCTACACACACACACACACACACACACACACACACACACACACACACACACACACACACACCAAAAAAACAAAAACAAAACAAAAACTAATTGATTGGATATTCTGCAGGTTATATAAAGCCAGAACTTTTTTTACATCCCGTTCATTATTTTAATTTTAAACGGTGTCTATTATGGCTGTGGGGTTGCACCTATATATCTAAAATTATTTATAAATGGAACTTTGTGTGTGTGTATGTGTGTCTGCATGTGTGTGTGTGTGTGTCCGTTACCTATAGACTCCGAAACGGGTAAACTTGAAAATTTACACAGTTATACTATAAGCGTCTGCGAGTATTCTTAGCTAGGTTTTGTGTCGAGGTACCCCCGATCAATATCGAAAATCGATAATCGAAAATATCGGGTTATAGAAGGAGTGTTCCGATTTTAATCAAATTTGATACACTCATATACAAAGACATAAGAAACGACATTCAGAAGTTTCAATGTTGCAGTTCTTACAATAGTGCAGAAATTTGATATCGATACCAGGAAATGAAAATTTGACTTTCGTCCATTCATTTTTTTTTCAGTCTACTGTTTCGCTTTAACTGGAAACAATTATTGCTTTTTAGTCTTTCGTGTCAACGTCCAAAATCTGAGCTCCATGACCATGGATTAAAGCTTTCATTACACCCGAGCAACGCCGGGCTATACTGCTAGTATATATATACATTTGAAAATATGATTTGTTGTACAAAACTTCATTACTGCTATGATTATACAAAAAATATCTTTATTACCACTTACGATGATAACAGCTAAAAAATAATTCTGAAATACGGGCTAACTAACCGGTTTCGCACCTCGCTCAACAGAGCTAAATCGACGTGAATAAATAATTGTCTAAGAAACAGAACAAAATATAACGGGGAGAAGGAAAAAATTCCTAAACGGAAATGAGTATTGATTGGGGGCTTCCTTCATAACGTCTTATTTGATGTAGTTTGGAACGTCAACATCTTGACTGTGTCATTATTTTCTCTTTGGGTTTCAAGTATTATAGTTCAAGTGAGTTAGTTAAAGGCCAGATATATATATATATATATTCCTTCTGTTTACACAAAGGAGGTTATAATGATTGAATATAGATGGGCTTCAACACTTTGAGGTGTTAACTAGAGTGGACATACTTGAGATGGCGATCGCGTCCATACTAAAGTTAGCGGCAGTTTTTTTCCTACTAAATCTGTCTTTTCTTCCATAGGGAAGGATATTCTTCCCCTACAACATAATAGTTCTTTAATCTATATGTTTAAATGTAGTTGTGGATTGCAAGATTAGATGCCAGAATTAAACAGCACTTACCGATAAAAATTCGTAATTTGAACTATTCTTTGTCAAATAGGATAACCAATACATCTGGGTCTTCTATTGCGGGACACCTTATAAATAAACATAATTGTATGAATTTGCATTTATGCATTTATTTTTCGATTGATTCGTTTTCTACCTTATTTAAAGTCAGAAGATATTTTTAGGTTGTAAGAATTGTTTTTGGGATATTAGTCATTTAGTAATAAAAATCTCAGTAGTTAACCTATAGCTGGGGGAGAAGCGGTGGATCTACTCCTTTCCTAAAGGGTATGTGCACTAAAGTGAATATAACGAACCTAACTGTAATTGAAACTCTGCATTTGGATTAAAAATTCGGAACCATTATCTATCACACCGCCTCAACATCCAACTTAAAACACTTGCGGTCGTATGCCTTTCATTTTGTCATTTGCATGCCCAGATCTATCTATCTATCTATCTATCTATCTATCTATCTATCTTTCTTTCTAAGTCTGTTCATATCTATCTATCTATCTATCTATCTATCTTTCTTTCTTTCTAAGTCTGTTCATATCTATCTATCTATCTATCGATCTATCTATCTAAGTCTGTTCATATCTATCTATCTATCTATCGATCTATCTATCTAAGTCTGTTCATATCTATCTATCTATCTATCTATCTATATATATATATATATATATATTTATCCAATTCAGTCCGAATCAATCTATCTATCTAATTCTGTTCATATCAATCTATCTATCTATCTATCTATCTAATTCTGTTCATATCTATCTATCTATCTATCTATCTATCTATCTATCTAATTCTGTTCATATCTATCTATCTATCTATCTATCTATCTATCTATCTATCTATCTATCTATCTAATTCTGTTCATATCTATCTATCTATCTATCTATCTATCTAATTCTGTTCATATCTATCTATCTATCTATCTATCTATCTATCTATCTATCTATCTATCTAATTCTGTTCATATCTATCTATCTATCTATCTATCTATCTATCTATCTATCTAATTCTGTTCATATCTATCTATCTATCTATCTATCTATCTATCTATCTAATTCTGTTCATATCTATCTATCTATCTATCTATCTATCTAATTCTGTTCATATCTATCTATCTATCTATCTATCTATCTAATTCTGTTCATATCTATCTATCTATCTATCTATCTATCTAAGTCTGTTCATATCTATCTATCCATCTATCTAAGTTTGTTCATATCTATCTATCTATCTAAGTTTGTTCATATCTATCTATCTATCTAAGTTTGTTCATATCTATCTATCTATCTAAGTTTGTTCATATCTATCTATCTATCTAAGTTTGTTCATATCTATCTATCTATCTAAGTTTGTTCATATCTATCTATCTATCTATCTATCTATCTATCTATCTAATTAATTCTGTTCATATCTATCTATCTATCTATCTATCTATCTAATTCTGTTCATATCTATCTATCTATCTATCTATCTATCTAATTCTGTTCATATCTATCTATCTATCTATCTATCTATCTATCTAATTCTGTTCATATCTATCTATCTATCTATCTAATTCTGTTCATATCTATCTATCTATCTATCTATCTATCTATCTAATTCTGTTCATATCTATCTATCTATTTAATTCTGTTCATATCTATCAATCTATCTATCTATCTATCTATCTAATTCTGTTCATCTCTATCTATCTATCTATCTATCTATCTATCTATCTATCTAATTCTGTTCATATCTATCTATCTATCTATCTAAGTCTGTTCATATCTATCTATCTATCTATCTCATTTTTTCTTATCTATCTATCTCATTTTTTCTTATCTATCTATCTATCTATCTATCTATCTATCTCATTTTTTCTTATCTATCTATCTATCTATCTCATTTTTCTTATCTATCTATCTATCTATCTATCTCATGTTTTCTTATCTATCTATCTATCTATCTATCTCATGTTTTCTTATCTATCTATCTATCTATCTATCTATCTATCTCATTTTTTCTTATCTATCTATCTATCTCATTTTTTCTTATCTATCTATCTATCTCATTTTTTCTTATCTATCTATCTATCTCATGTTTTCTTATCTATCTATCTATCTCATGTTTTCTTATCTATCTATCTATCTCATGTTTTCTTATCTATCTATCTATCTCATGTTTTCTTATCTATCTATCTATCTATCTCATGTTTTCTTATCTATCTATCTATCTATCTATCTATCTATCTAAGTCTGTTCATATCTATCTATCTATCTATCTATCTATCTAAGTCTGTTCATATCTATCTAAGTCTGTTCATATCTATCTATCTATATATCTCATTTTTTCTTATCTATCTATCTATCTATCTATCTATCTCATGTTTTCATCTATCTATCTATCTATCTATCTATCTATCTATCTATCTCATGTTTTCTTATCTATCTATCTATCTATCTCATGTTTTCTTATCTATCTATTTATCTATCTATCTGTCTATCTCATGTTTTCTTATCTATCTATCTATCTATCTATCTATCTCATTTTTTCTCATCTATCTATCTCATTTTTTTATCTATCTATCTATCTCATTTTGTCTTATCTATCTATCTATCTATCTATCTCATTTTTTCTTATCTATCTATCTCATTTTTTTATCTATCTATCTATCTCATTTTTTCTTATTTATCTATCTCATTTTTTCTTATCTATCTATGTCATTTCTTCTTATCTATCTATCAATCTATCTATCTCATTTCTTCTTATCTCTCTATCAATCTATCTATCTATCTATGTGTATTCATATCTATCTATGTATCTATCTATGTCTATTCATATCTATCTATCAGTCTGTGTCTATTCATATCTATCTATCTATCTGTCTGTGTCTATTCATATCTATCTATCTATCTATCTATCTATCTATCTGTCTTTTCATATCTATCTATCTATCTATCTATCTGTCTTTTCATATCTATCTATCTATCTATCTATATATATATCTATCTATCTTTTCATATCTATCTATCTATCTATCTTTTCATATCTATCTATCTATGTCTTTTCATATCTATCTATCTATGTCTTTTCATATCTATCTATCTATCTATCTTTTCATATCTATCTATCTATGTCTTTTCATATCTATCTATCTATGTCTTTTCATATCTATCTATCTATGTCTTTTCATATCTATCTATCTATGTCTTTTCTATCTATCTATCTATCTATCTATCTATCTATCTATCTATGTCTTTTCATATCTATCTATCTATCTATCTATCTATGTCTTTTCATATCTATCTATCTATCTATCTATCTATGTCTTTTCATATCTATCTATCTATCTATGTCTTTTCATATCTATCTATCTATCTATGTCTTTTCATATCTATCTATCTATCTATCTATCTATCTATCTATCTATGTCTTTTCATATCTATCTATCTATCTATCTATCTATTATTGCTTTCTCAGATTGAGGGTTAAAATTGTTTTAAACGTGAACCATACTTCTTCGAATCTCGTAGTCTGATGCTACACAATTACAAACAGAAAACTTTACAAATAACAGAAATTATATCATTTGAAGACGTTCAACCGCAGCAGCAACTAAAATCTATAATATTTGAAACTCAAAGGGAAAATAATGACACAGTCAAGATGTTGATGCTCCACACTACATCAAATAAAACGTTACGAAGGAAGCCCCTAATCAATACTGGAAAGAGCGACAAAATGTATTGCACTTAGAAAACCTATTTTCCAGAAGAAGAAAAAAAATAAAAGGAGTGTATTATGATTTTCAACCGAAAGTAGCACTGACTCTTGGCTAAATGTATGCCAATATTTCCTCATGAAGAAATGGATGATATTGCCATTATTTTGTAACTGCTTTAAATGAAAAAAAAACACAGATTTCTAATAAATAAAATTAAATATATTGCAATACTTCAGAACCTGGTGTTTGTATCCATTTGAGTATGAGAAACATATCTTAAAACATATGAGAATATCATTCAGTCGATAAAGTGATATCGCTGATATAAGACCAAGCTGCTGTCTGTCAATTATCACAGGCAACCTTTCCTGCCTCCCTTAAGCATGGACCAAGCGAGTCTCCTCGAGAGCAACACTCTGCGCCTCCTCGGCCTTACCCTCTCTTCTGATTTCAAGTGGAACCACTACACTGAGTCAATAGCTAAATTCACTGCTAGGAAGGTTGGGTCACTGTGTCGGACCAGGATGTTTTTCCCACCTGAAACCATCCTGCATATATACAAATCAACTATTCATCTCTGCTGTTCATCTCAGTGTTCTTGACATGCTCCAAAGGAGAATCAATAATGTGATGGGTACCGACTTGGCGGTTCGACTCCAGCCACTTCCTCACCGACAGGATGTGGCTTCCTTTTTTCTCTTCTGTAAATACTTTCATGGCTTCTGCTCCAAAGAACTTAAGTCACTGGTGCCTCCGCAACAGGTGTTTACTCGTGCAACCAGACTGGCATCTGGGTCTCACCCATTCACAGTTAGATCAACCAAATACAAACCACAATTCTACTCCTGCAGCTTCTTTTCTCGCACTTCCCGCCTGTGGAACTCGCTTCCTTATTCTTGCTTTCCTGACGGCTACAACCTCCAGGAATTTAAATGCAAGGTCAATACTCATTTCTTAACTACCTGACCCTAGTTCTTTCCACACCGCCATGTATATCCTTTCATTTCTCTCCACCTTTGCAACTGTCATCACACCTGTATTCCCATCCTTCTCTTGCTCCTTTCTAACTGGTTTGTCCTTCTCTTCACTCTCCTCTAATCTTTTTACTCTTATGTAGCCCCCTACACATCAGTGGGGTTACCGCTTTGCTCGCGGTGATATGATTAAAAAAATTAGTATTCATCAAAATATGAAATAATGCTGGGGATCAGGGATGTAGGGCGAACGTTGTTCCAACTTCGAATCCAATTCCGAGTTTACAACAATTCTTTCTTTTTTGTTGTTTTCTTTCTTTCTTTTTTCTTTCTTTTCATTTCTCTTTGTCTTCTTTTTCTTCCATTTTCATTTTATCTTTATTTTCTTTCTTTTCTTTCTAACAATTACTATTAAGTACTTCCTTCCTTTCTTTCCTTAGTTCATTCTTTTTTTTAACTTCTCTAAATTAATTATCACTTTTCTTTCATTTTTTTTCTTCAATTTTTTCCATATTTCTTTCCTTTTGTTTCATTTTCTAGTTGTCCCTCTTTGATATTCATTTATTTAATTCGGTAATAAGATTCGGACAACTTTGCTTCGTTTCCTTCTAGTCACTTCTTTTTTTTTCATTTTCCTTTTATTTTCTCTTTTCTTTCTAACAATTTCCTTTAATTGTACAGGTGAAGAGATTCATCTCTTGTTTCCTGTTTAGGATGCGGTTTCCGGTTTTCTCTTTTCCAATCTTCTCACTTTTTTTGTTCAATTGGAGTAGATAGACTAAACTATCGCCCGGTTCACACTCCACCCACGACTATTGAACAGGTGAATAGGCTCATCCCTTGTTCCCTGTTTAGGATGTGGTTTCTGGCTTTCTCTTTTCCAATCTTTTCACTCCTATGTAGCCCCCTGTACATCAGTTGCTTTACCGCCTTGCTCGGGGTGATATGATTAAAAAAAAGTCTCTCATTCTTTTATTCATTCTTTAATTCATTTTTTCATTCACTTCTATTATTTGCTTCTTTCTATGAGTCTTTTTTCATTCTTTCCGTGTTCTTCTGATATGTTTTTCTTTATTTTCTTTATGCTTTTTTTCCTTCTTTCTCATCTTCGAACTTTCTTTCTTTCTTTATCTTTTTCCATTTTGTATTTATTTTTCCTTCTTTTTACCAATTCTTCTTCCTTTTTTTTTCCAACAGAATTCAAAATAAAGCTTTTTTCCCTTTTCTCTTACCTATGCCAACGACTCTTTTCTTTTGTCCACCGTGAAAATGTATATTTAATGAACAGAAGAATGACTTTATGAACTGCTATCACTACTAGTAGTAGTAATAATGATAACGAAAGACGAATACGGTCGACGTAACAGAGGGAGCCCACAGACGAAGGAAGAAAGAATCGGAAAGCCACCCAATTCAAACCTGCATTTTCCTATTTCCATGCCCCGACCAATTTGTAAAGGGACGGACTTCCGAATTTTCGACATTGTCCGGTGACTATGGCGGCCGAGTACGGAACAAACCGAACAATACCGAAGAATGTCAATGAACAATGGAGAAGTCGACAGGTGAGGCCAGACTAAAAGTAACGATTGTCCTCACATCTCCAGATCCGTCCCAGTACCCACCGCGTTAAACGACAACAAAATAATAACGGCTTGACACGTTGCGGTAAGCTGAAGTGGTTACAAAAGAAAACAAATAATGCCAACGGCATAAGGAAGTCTGTCCCCACTTAATCCAGGGGGCGACACCTTTTTATGGAAAAAAACGAACAGGTAAACGCTCCCGTTAGCTTTGAATGGAAGATATTACACAAAATAATGGACTATCCACTTATCAATATTACCACTGCGCGGTGTACCCATAAACCCTTATCTTGTTCAATTTTTAATTCATCATTAATTCTTCAATTATTTACTCAGGCAGTTTCTTTCTTTCTTACAACCATTTTCTCTTTTTTTTTCTTTTTCATCTCTTTCTACCCAAGATACTCTTTGTTTGTTTGTTTGTTTGTTTGTTTCTTTCTTTCTTTCCTCCTTCCCTTCTTTCTTTATTCTTTCTTTCTTTCAAACAATCATCGTATTTCTTTTCCTTTTTTGGTAACATTTATTTTTCACCTATCCATTCTTTGTTTTTCTTTCTTTCTTTCTTTCTTTCTTTCTTTCTTACAATTATCATATTTCTTCTTTTTTTGGTAATACATTTTTCTCCTTTTCTTCATCTATTCATCCTTTCTTTCTTTCAATCATCGTCTTTCTTCTTTTTCTGGTAACACATTCTTCTCCTATGCTTCATCTATCCCTACCTTTTCTTTCTTTCTTTCTTTCTTTCTTTCAACCATCAGATGTCTTCATTATTTTTCTTAGAAAAATTTTTCTTCAGTTATCTCTATCCCTTTCGTTCTTTCTTTCTTTCTTTCTTTCTTTTCTACAATCATCAGATTTCTTCTTTTTTTGTATTAACTTATTTATTGTGTGTGTGTGTGTGTGTGTGTGTGTGTGTGTGTGTGTGTGTGTGTGTGTGTGTGCTTGCGCGAATTGTTTGAATAATATTTTTTTACGAGTGAATATGGCATTAACAAATTTTTTAGAGATAAGGATTTTCTCAAGCATGACTCATACTATTAAAATCATAGGAGGAGGAAGAGGAGAGAATAAGTGGATTCATACCGACATTTCCCATGCATTTGACTAGGATTCGAACTCGGCGCTCCGACTTATTATGTCGAGTTGATATACATAAAAACACCCGCAAATCCGTATACACAGACGCACTCACTCACACGCATATATATATTTGTATAATGGGGACATATGACTCAACAATGCATAGTGACATTAACTTCCAATGCGATCTTCAATGTGAAAATTTCAATGAGACGTAAATCTGACTCAACAAAAAGTGCTGAGTCCTATATCCAGAGTATCTCTCTCTATTTCTCTCTCATCTCCCCCTCTCTCTCCTCGCCCTTTCTCTCTCTCTCTTTATATATATATATATATATATATATATATATATATATTATACCTTAGAACATGTACAAACTACAGTAGCTAGTAGTTTGTATATGTTCTAAATTATAATAAATATTCATTGCTCCATTTTTATATTGAGTACTGTTTTAAATTAATGTCTTGAACATTGAAATTATTTTCTTCGTTACATATTCATTTGAGTAAAAGATACGCCGTAAAACAAAACAACCATATATGTAGTCATCCGCAGACAGATCTGTTTCGCTGTATCACAGTTCATCAGTACGGTTAGACTCCGATGGCTTTTTAAACCAGGATTGAAACCCGACCGAATATGGCGTCAGTCGGCGATTCTACCTCTGGGATATGGGCGCTCAGTAGACTTTTTAGCATATGCATTATCGTTAAAGTAAAGAGAATGAACTCAGCCGACGTTACCTCGCTATTGTCTCTCTAATGAACTGAGTCGACGCCGCCTCGCTATTGTATTTCTCCCTATGAGCTTGACAAGCGGGAAATATATATATATATATATATATATATATATATATGGTTCAGTTCGTAAACGGTGAGGATAATCCAACAAGATAACTGAATATAAAATATTTATTGTTATATCTATATAGAGAGCTCAATGGATGGTATCCAGAGCAAATTATATTTAAAATGGAAAACTCAACACGTCATTTCAAGTGGTTATAAACTATAGTTCATTTCTATGAGCTAATTAGCTCATTTCATCAGACCATGCAATATTTCTTCCATTTGGTACAAAAAAATTTGCCAGAATAAGCATTTTCTTTAAATGAAGAGAAGTATAAAAATAAAAATAAAAATACACAATAAAATAAAAATAAAAAAAATAAAATAAAATAAAGGGAAAGAGAAAGGCAAAAGAGGAAAGGGCAGTCATTGGCGTCAGATCTGTTTGAGATTGCTCAAGTCGCTGTGAAGAGGTTGATCAGTAAAGTAATTTCTAATTCTTTGGACACTGGTATATATATATATATATATATATAAATGTACAATGATCTTTATTATAATGGGGAGGATAGAGAGCATTATGTACATGTATGTTTGTCTAGTAGTGAACAAATACGCCTAAATAATACCATATTTGGGAAAATTCGAACTTTCTGCGTTTAATAAAACTGCTTCCAGATTTTGCCTGAGCAAATCGCGTCTAAAGTGCACACTTGCTGCGCAACCAATCCATTTTTTGAGTAGAAAATGACGTACAACTGGATCAAACCGGGTTATTTTTAATTACTTGTCTAACGGCGAAGATTTTGCTTCTGTAGAACATCATAATGATACGATTTGGCGCTGTAAATTTTTTATTTTTATTTTCAAAACTATGGGTTTAATACTGAGACTTGTATCAGCAAATGTTTAATATTGCAAAAGATCTTACCATCTAAAAATATTTTTCATTTAAACTAACCTGCAAAAGGTTGATAATCTGTGAAAATAGTTAATCAATCATGTAATATTATCTGACTATAATGGTTTGTTAAAAATTTCAGGTTAATAGCATCCTTGGAAATGGTTTTGATAGGGCAATAATATTATTCTTCCATGCATTGAATACTGTTGCCATATCTGGGCAGGTGCTCCTGTTATCCATCTTGAGATTCTCAAACAAAATCCAAAGGAGGATCTGTAATGTAATCGATCCTGACTTAATATCTCGACTGCAGTCACTTTCCCACCGACGAGATGTGGCTTTTCTCTTGCCTTTTCTATAAATATTTTCAAGGCAACTGCTCTGAACTTTTTCCCCGGATGTTCGGATACATGAATTTACGGGTACTGCTAGATTAGCATCTAGAATCGCCCAGTTCACACTCCACCCACATCTATTGAACAGGTGAAGAGGCTCATCCCTTGTTCCCTGTTTAGGATGTGGTTTCCAGTTTTCTCTTTTCCAATCTTTTCACTCTTACGTAGCCCCCTGCACATCAGTGGCTTTAACGCCTTGCTCGGGGTGATATAATAATAATAATAATAATAATAAAGATCGCACCCTTTTACCGTTGAAATAGGTAAATGTTATCTCCACTTCTATTCTAACAGTTTATTTTCTCGCACTTCCCGCCTGTACAACTCTCTTCCATTTATCCGTTTTCCGATTGCTGCAATCGCCAAAAGTTTAAATGCAAGGTCAGTTGCCATCTTCTATCTCTTTCAATTCCGTCCATCTCTTCTCTTTTCTTCGACACTCCTTGTACCTTTTTTTTTTCACTGTAACCTCCTGAGTACTTGTGTCTGTCCGGCCTTATAAATAGAATTAACCGGCTTCTGTTTTGTCAAGAGTACCTTATGCCTAACGTATTCCTGAATTTTTCTTTTTAATCATATCACCCCGAGCAAGGTGGTAACACCACTGATGTGCCGGGGGTTACATAAGAAGAAAAAAGATTAAGTCGAAGAGAATGAAGAGAAAGACGAACCAGTTAGAAAGAACCAAGAGACGGATGGGAATACAGGTGTGATAACAATTGCAATGGTGGAGAGAAGGAAAGGATATAGAAGGTGGTGAAGAAAGAACTAGAGTCAAGTGGTTAAGAGATGAGTATTGATATTGCATTTAAATTCTTGGAGGTTGCAGCTGTCAGGAAAGCAAGAATATGGAAGATATTTCATTTCTTCTATTTTTTTCAGAATTGATAAAATAAATAATTAAAGATACACGATGACATGAGTTCGATTTTAAAAGCAGAAATTACCCACATCAATACTGGCGCAACATATTCTTCTGCTCTCTTTACGCACGCATTTGTCATACCAAATTATGGCAGATGTAATACATATGTGCATTCGCATAATGGGGGTAACTACAAAAACTACGATTTAAAAAATTGTTTCTTTATTTGTAACATTGGCGCAACACGATCTTCCTACTTCTCAATTTCTTCTTTATTTGCGTGTTTTGTTATACTACTCAGATATTGTTAAATTTTTTATCTTCAAGGCAAGCAGTACCTCCCTACTTAGACGATTGAAGTAACACAATCTTTAGCCTTGTACCGTGCCAATCTAAGCTTTGTCAATCTGAGGAAGAAAAGACAAGTTAATTTAGTTCGGCGGGAAATAAGCAGAATTTGCCAAAGCTTTTTCGTTTGCAGTCCGATGTAAAATTGGCTATATTCATGTCACACGTGTTAGCTGACAGATCGAGTGGCTTTTGAGTATTGGGTAAAAACAATAAAATAAAATAAAATATAAAAACAAAAGCCAGAAAAAGCAAAAGTTATATGATTACCGGTTAAGATAGACATTAAATTTTACTTCTCATATCCACTTTCAGAACTAAAAAAAAAAAGCCATACGACAACACGTGTTAAACGGAAGTTATACGTGAAAAAAAAAAAAAATTAAAAAAGAACTTTTATTCTGGTCGTAATTTTTCTTTTCTTTTTCGTGATTACTATTTAAACGAAAAGCTAATAAATATTTTTTTGTTTTGACTGTAAGTAAAATCTCCATTTCACAAGGTTAAAAAGTAATACATGGCCATGTTTTTAATATGGGTAAATAAATACAGCCGCTTAATACTACATAAAACTCAAGGTCACTTGTTATAGTAGTTATTCAAAAACAACTTGGATTTTCGGATAGTGCAATGGTTAGAAGCTAGGAAATCAGCGAGAGTTCGAATTCAGATCGAAATCGTTATACTCGTGATCATTTGTTTCGCGTAAATAATTTTTCTCGACAGAAGCCATCTTAAATATCTCTAAGTCTACCATTTGTCCGTCCTTTGAATATACTCGCTACATTTGGTCAGGTGCTCTAAATATATATTTCGATATTATTGATGAAATTCAAAAATGACTCTGTATTCGATATATTAATCCACCGGGCTTCTCTACTTAAATCACTTTTTGAACAATGTGAATTAGCTTTACTCTGTCTTTTCTACAAATATTTTCATAGTAATTGTTTTAAGACCTTGATCCTTCAGGCTGAAACTCTGATGATGATTTTAGAAATTATGTTTCTTTTTTTTCCAGAATAGATGTTAGTGTGTGCGTGTGTGTGTATTTGTATAAATTCAAATATAAATAAAACATACCTGAAATAGACGATATAAGTAGAAGCAAAATACAAAAAGTTCGTTACCAAAGTGTTTCGCCCACTGATAGAGTTTACCAAGGCAAATGTCTTTTTGTCAATCTGATTTAGAGTAGAAGATTTTCGTTTTTTATTTACACACACACACACACACACACACACACACATATATATATGTATATATAAATATATGTGTGTAGATATATATATATATATATATATATATATATATGTAGGTAGGTATTTACTAGAAACCTTTCTACAAAGGCCGGATGTGACACACGGTAGGTTTTCACGTGGGAATTACGTGCCCTTCAGCTCGGGCAAAAATTTTCCGTACACCTTATAAAAGTCAGGGTCGGGTTCTTGTTTACTTTTCCCCAGACGAGACTTTGCTCTTCGGCATAGCCTTGTCTGGGATCCTCACTACCTTAAGGCAGAGATTCTATTAAGTCTGAGTTTGGGTGGTATATATATATATATATATATATATATATATATATATATATATAGTGTATTGAGTTAGCAGATAATTTTCTAAACATATGAAATCAAATATAAGAGACAATGAATGTCAATTATGTTTAACCATGAGCCTTTCTAAACGTCGTATTTTGGCTTTAATTACAGGTAAAAAATAATGACAAAAATTGTCCAACATTTAGATATCTTTTATTATGCTGGTTATAAGCTTTTGGTCTCTCACGCCGTGTGACGTTATAGAACCGAAACTGCGTCTACTGTTCGGTGACTGTTATTGCATAGCAATGATTTGTGTCAACACGAGATACAATCATCTTTGATGGTGGATGTCTTTATGTCAGCATAATAAGAAAATATCCAAATGTTGGACAATTTTTGTCTTTATTTTCACTTCAAATTAAAGCCAAAGTACGTTTAGAATGGCTCATGTTTAAACATAATGGACAGTCATTGTGTGTTGTATTTAAGAGTATAGCAAAGCAGTGTCTGTTCACTTCATTTTATTTACTACTAGTTAAGAAATTCTTGCAGCGATTTCACTCTTTAACAGTGCCATTATTTATTTTTTGGCAATAATTATGTTGCCCAGTAGTGATGTGTACTTATAAAAAACACCGTATATATATATATATATATATATATATATATATATATATATATATATATATATATATATATATATATATATATATATATATATATATATATATATATATATATATATATATATATATAGGACATGTCACGTTGGATACACCGGTTCCCGCTCGATCACCGAAGTTAACCAACGTTGAACCTGGTCAGTACTTGGGTGGGTGACCACTTGGGAATACCAGGTGCTGTTAGCATTCACGGATGTGCGCTGGGGTGCGGTGGATGTCGGCTTGGAGGGGGAAATCGGTGAGCCGAGTTCCAATTTCAGTCGAGCACGCTGCATTCACTTGCGCACTGGTACCCTTGGGAAAGGTATTAATCCGTTCGTTCCCTCCAATTATGGGTTAAATAATTGAGGTCTGCTGTTCGTGCGATTTGTGGCAGTCATCTGCACCAATTGTTTGTTATCAGCAGTTCCAAGAAGTGTGGATGGTACTACACAATGCCTTCACCACTATAAACAAATCTCTGTGTGGTTGTCTTGCTGGAAAAAGGTTGGACCCTCATACGTTGAACGCGACGGGAAAATCCATTACCATTATATATATAAATACTGGATTTTAAAATTAAATACATACAGGCTAGGGTTAAATAGGGACTTAAGTGTTTTGAATCTTTATGAATATTTCAATAGTTAAACATTTTTAGATACACTTAAAATTTTTTCTTTAAAACAACATTTATAAGTATTAATAAAGATAGGTTTACGTTTACAAATATTAAAAAAAATCTGTCTCTTTCTGCGTCACGTGATGTAAACAACTTCTCGGACGATCGCTCCTCGCGAAAACGTTTCTAATTTAAATTTTAAAATCATTTATTTCTGATGAAAGGCCGAGGACGGTCTGAAATATCAAATATAATAATAGAAATAAATAAATACTGTCAAAAAATACATTTTTAAACTTACAACTTTTTAGTACTTTTTCCTATACATATTATTAAGACAGTATACGTGGATCATCACATATATATATATATATATATATATATATATATATATATATATATATATATATATATATAATGAGTTTATGGTCACTATCCATAAAATGATGACCTCTTCTCGGCCGGTCTAGCGATCACCAACTCTTTTTTAAATCTTTTTACTTTTTTTCCATTTCATTTTAAAGAAATATTTATTCCTGGAAAATATTTATACCAAATGGAACGAATATAGTGTGGTCTGATGAAATGAGCTAATTTAGTTCAGAGAAATAAATTATTGTTTATGACCAATCTAAATGATGTGTGGAGTTTTCCTTTATAAATATATTATATTGCACTGAATAAAATACATTGTGCTCTCTATACAGATATAACACTTAATATTTTATATTAAGTAGATCTTGTTGGATCATCCTCTCCGTTCACGGACTTGACATAGTTATATATATATATATATATATATATATATATATATATATTTTAATCGTATCACCCGAGCAAGGCGGTAACGCCACTGATGTGCAGGGGGCTACGTAATAGTGAAAAGTTTGGGAGAGAGAAAGCCGAAAACAACATCCTAAACAGGGAACAAGGGATGAGCCTTTTAACCTGTTTAATAGACGTGAGTGGAGGGTGGAGTCTGAAGCGGGCATATATATCTATATATATATATATATATATATATATAATTATTTACACGCGATTTCTCCACCCCCTCGTTATATATATATATATATATATATATATATATATATATTAGCGTTCCACTCCCTATTTTTTTGCTCTTCATTTTCTTTGCTTTTTTTTCGTTTGATATATAATTCCAACGATTTTCTCCTGATGAGATGTTGGACGAAAGAGTTCTTGAGACTGTTAATGAATTCCTTGTTTTTAAAGAAGTATAAAAATTTTGTACCTCCAAACATTTGTTTATATATATATACTCTTTTTGTCACGCCCAAGGCTTTCGATAATTTTTTTTCTTATATCTTAATGCAAGATAGTAAATAGTAGGTGCCCCAATTTCAATTGGCATACGTAACTACCTTTATAGGTTTAAAAACTTGAAAGATAAGTGGATTCTAGATTTTAAAAATATCCAGAAATGTCAACTTGTAAATTATTTGAAAATCAAAGTTTTAAGCTCTCAGTTTGCACTTCACCCTTCAATATGTCTCGTGAGTGTTAAATTCTCTAAACATTTTTTTCTTCTTCAGAAGAAGGGTAACGTTTATTTCTGCAGTAGACTGGTTATAAGTTTCAGTGTGTCCTGCTATTCAACCCATAACTGGGGGATAGACAGATGGATTCATATCATTCTCAACGGTTTTTAAACGTAAGTGAATGCAACGAACGCGACTGAAATTCGAACTCGGCTACCCAATTTTTCATTCCGAATCATTGCTCTACAACGCGCAATCAGTGTTGCTACATATGCTGAGGCTGACAGGCCAGATAGAGGGAAAAGAGACAGAGGAATGCAGTGGATAACATATTTGAAGTGCCTGATCACAGAACGGGGGTTACATGGTGTAACAGTAGAAAGTTTGCTAATAGCCACCAGGAATAGGGAGACGTGGAAAATTATGATCGCCTACGTCCTGAAAGGACAAGGCACATAGAAGAAGAAGAAAAAGAATAAGGGTAACGTTTATTTCTGTCGTAGTCTGGTTATAAGTTTTAGTCTGTCCTGCTATTCAACCCATAAGTGGGGGATAGAGAGATTGATTCATATCATTCTCAAGGGTTTTTGAGCGTAAGTGAAAGTATCGAACGCGACTGGAATTCGAACTTGGCTACCCAATTTCTCATTCCGACTCTACAACGCGCAATCAATGTTGCTATATTTACGGTAAATATGACTATAGCAATACAAACGTGTGTGTAAATATTGTTTATGTCTTGCGGCTTTTAAACATGTGAAGTTTATCAGAGTGGCTCTTATATTAAGCAAATTTGGTCACCCTTGTTATATTTAATTAGGGTGCCTACCAGTCCGTGGGGGTTAGTAAGTCTGTCTGACGAGCTAATTCGCTAGTGGAGCGAGTTCCATAATTTCGTAGGGCGTAAAAATGTGGTCTTGTAGCAGATTACTATTAGGAGCCTAATGGAAGAAGTAGTTATTTTTATCTAGTTTTTAATTTTCCCGGTCGTACCCACAAGTTTACTAAGACCACCCCATTTATTTATTCTGCACTTTTTGACCCTTTAAATGATTTTATGAATCCCCTTTTATTAAGACGCCCTGTCGTTTATTAAGAAAAGGTTTTTCAACTGCCCGATTAATAAGAAATAATTTTTGATTAGGCACCTAAGCGTAATAAAAAAAAATATCCACAAATACATCGTTTTCTTTTTATCCCTATCAAGAAGCTTCATATTGAAGCAATTTAAATCGGAGAATTGCAAAAATTATTCCCTTGTCAGCCCACCCTGGTTAACCTTCTTAACATATCACTCAATAAATCCCGGGTCTAACTAATAAAACAAAATTTAGGCAAAATTCGACTTAATTCATCAACAAAGTCTCCTTTTAGGGTAATGCACTTATTCCAACGCTTCTCTAACAATTTACTGCCTTTTTTGTAGAACGATTTGTTTTTGGCCTCAAGATACACCTCAGTTTCTGATATTACTTCTTCATTTAAGCCAAATCTCTTTTCCCGGAACATTCTTTTTAGGTCTGCAAGCAACCAGTACTCGCCGGGGACCAGGTCTTGGTAAAAGATCACTTTTTACTTCTTTATTTGTGGCCGGTTTTTGGCGATTTCTTTCTTCAAACGCACCAATGCTATATAATATTCGTTATTGACGGTGCTTCCTTTCTCAAGGTAATGGATGTACAAAATACCTTGCGCATCCCAAAATACGGAGGCCAAAACCTTACCTGCCGATGTTTACGTCTTCGGTCGCGTTGAACGGCTTTCACCTGCTGCTGTCCACTCAGATGTCTGCCGATTTGACTTCGGAGTGAAGTGGTGGATCCATGTTTCATCCATTGTCACTCCGTCTTGTTGCGTTGAAACAGTTGCAAACAACGCTCTGAGTCGTCGACGCGTTGTTGTTTTTGATCGATTGTGAGTAAACGCGTTGTCCATTACGGACATAGCTTTCTCATTGACAAATGTTCATGCAAAACGGTGAATACACTGCCTTCTGTTATTTTCAACCTTTTTGCTATCTCATGCAATTTCAATTTACGATTGGCTAAAATGAGTTTGTGGATTTTTATTTTTTTTATTTTTTTGTGTTTATGTGTGTGTTTTCCGGGACAACTGCCGATCATTTGTGTCTGTACAACCACGTTTAAAGTCAGTATACCGCTTCTTAACCGTTGTTTCCGACAGAGCAGAGTCCGAATAACACTAATCAGGCCACTGCTTTGCTTGAACAGTATTTCTCCCATCAGAAAGCAACGCTTTATCAACACACAAAATTCAGATTTTTACATTGTTTTGAAAATTTGTGACAGTAGCTTCACTTAACTGTAATTTGTAAACTAATAATCCGATTGGTCCCAAATTTTATCACGGCTGTAGCTTATCATCCTACCCAGAACGACGTTCCATTAGAGATGGCACGTTTAGTATATGAAACATGTAGGCAAATGTAGTAACTATTACAGGATAGTTTCAGACTGAGTTTTGTTTAACGGCATATCAATCTCTGTGGGTTATTTAAGGTATTAAGGTTTTAAGGTATTTTTTTAATGTTCATTTATAGTGAGAAGGTTGATTTAGTCAGAGTCTAATGAAAATTTTTTATTATTTTTATTTTAGAAAATTGAAAATATCTTCTAGTTTTGTATTCAAAAACAAATTGCTGGTAATACTTTTTTCTTTCAAAATTGTGTTATTGTAATATTTTGTTGGTAATATTTTTCATTCAAAAATGAATATTTTTCCATAAAAGGCTATTTTTATGCATATATTTCTATAAAAGTCTATTTTTTATAGTTTCATATTGTTTTGACTCCAGTTTGGGGGTTAACTATTTGCCCATACCTGGGACCCTAAAAGGTGCTATCAAACCGGGTCAGGGTGGATCGAGGAACAACAGCAATTAAGAGGTGATTCCATGCTCCTCACAACCTCCCAATCAGAGACCTTGCTACCGGATTCTGTTTACCGTCATAACCAGGACCCTATAGGACAGAGGTCGAAGGTAGTTATTTGCTCTGTTTTAAGTCATAACTTTGATCTAAGCGCACATCTCCGTTTGATAACATTTACTACTGTGTAGTGAGTTCGATTCTAACGTGTCACCACGTTTTCGTCGCCTTGGGCTGAAACTAATAATTCCTTCGTAAATAACTACAACTTTTATTGAATATGCAGGTGATTTTTTTATCATTTCACCCCAGGCAATACGGGAATGCCATTATTTAGCAAAGGAATCAAAGTGAAAGAAAAACCTGAGAACAGAGAGAATTGAGAAATGGACAAAAGATGGATGGGATTCATGAAAACAGAAGATGACAATTGACGTTGTCCGCCGGTGGAATTCCCTTCCATATACTTGCTTCCCCGACAGCTACAATCTCCAGGAATTTAAATGTAAGGTCAATAAACATCTATCACACTAACTCGCGTCCATTCTCTCAAGCTCTTTTCTCCAACCCCTCCACCCCTATTACACCGGTATTCTCATCCGTCAATTACTCTCCTCCTGATATTTCCTATAACTAACCCCTTTTTCTCATCACTTCCCCTATGTAACCCCCTGCGCAACAGTGGCAGTAAAATACCTTGCTTGGTGTGAAATGATTAAAAAAAATTTAGTTTTTGAAGACTGTAGTTATCTTGGAAGCAAGTAAACGGAAGGGAGCTCGACAGACAGGAAGTGCTAGAAAATAAACCATTGAAGTAGAAGTGACGGTTGCATTTAACTATTTCGACAGTAAACGGTATACGCTTGTTGTGATGGTTAACGTCTAAGTGTGTAGAAAGAGTCCGAATACGTTACGTTCATTTTCATGAAAATGCTCTTGGTAATGTGCGTTCTGGTGCAGTGGATATCGGCACGGAACGAGAAATCGGGGAGCCGAGTTCGAATTCTAGCTCTATTCAATGCATTCACTTACGCGCAAATACCCTTGGAAAAGGTATTAATACGTCTCTTCCTTCCAGTTATGGGTTAAATAACAGGACAGATTGGGTTCTATAGCCTTGGCTGGCAACCAGTCTACCACAGAAAGCAATGGCATCCTACTGCGGGATAATCTTCTGCCCAGTCAGTCATATATTTTTCGAGACATGATCGCCCAAACCGAGTATCACGTGAGGCACTTAACTGACTGACTCTTGGGAAATGTCTTTTTTTTTCACTACCTCAGCTAGTGATTAAATAAAAGTAGAGACTGCGCTTTCTAGTCATGGTTATCAACCAGTCGAGGAGAAAGATTCGAAAACGTATATGACTCTGGCCTAGCAAAAGATTTCACGATGGCTCTTTAACCCCGACTGCTTTGATGTATTAATATTCAATTGTTCTTCTATGGGCCGTGTTGTTTCAAACGTAAGCGATCATGGCCTTTCCCGACCTCCTATCTTTTGTAGACGTTAAAAACCTTTGTCAAATTTCACGGTTTCTCTTCCGCTATCTATTCGCACAAGACCGCCAAGAAGGTAACCCGTTGTCTCCCCACTTCTATATTCCCTGTGAGTGACAAAATCTCCATGCCCCCTTTCTTATTTATTTCCCTGCAAACAAGCCCTAATGTTTGACAGTGATTGAGAACATCTGAAAACCATTTATGGTAACTATCGTTCTTGCCAAGATAAAAACACCAAAAATACCTTAACCTTGTGCCAAACTATGACGAGCTGACAAAATAATTACTAATAAACAAGAAAAAAATAGAATAAAAGGATAGAGAAACAGAGGGTTGATGCAGGGGACAAGTAGAGATTAACAGACAGACAGTTCGACCTTTATCTAAAACAGGAGCAGATTATTTTTCAGAAGAAATAAAAAAAATATGTAAGTTTATTCAAAATAATGAAAGTACAGAAAGAGGCTTTTGTGCTTATCTGACGTGGATTCCTAACATGAGTTTCCTGCCAGTGTTTACAACAACTTCAACAACGGCTTTTCCGGACGAGAAATCCTACGCGACAACATCGACACCCGGCATTCACCCCCACCTAAGTGTACATCCCACATGTCCTCGTTCAAAAAAATATCCGTCAAAGAATACACTCTGCCCTTACTAAGTTAACACACACCTTATATATATATATATGTATGTATGTCTGTATAATTATCACTTGTATTTTGAGGAAAGGAACTGTATTCTTAAAAAGAAGAAAAATAAGAATTAAACTATATTTTCGCCCTAGCGTTTTGTCCACTGACAGAGTTTATCAAGGCAAATGTATATATATATATATATATATATATATATAGTGTATCGAGGCAGCAGATAATTTTCTAAACATACACCGTTAAATATAAGAGACAATGAATGTCTGTTATGTTTAATCATGAGCCGTTCTAAACAACGTATTTTGGCTTTAATTTCAGGTGAAAATAAAGACAAAAATTCTCCAACATTTGGATAATTTTTTATGAAGTTGGAGAATTTTTGTCTTTATTTTCATCTGAAATTAAAGCCAAAATACGTTGTTTAGAACGGCTCATGATTAAACATAATAGACATTTATTGTCTCTTATATTTAACAGTATATATATATATCTTCCTTTTGTAAACGAGTTATTACAGATATTCAAAAGTTCTACGACATAATTGTATTGAACACATTTTAATACAAATGTGCACTGGTTTAATTTTATTAGGTTGTCCCAAAGTTTCGTAAACACTTGTGAAATGGGTCTATCTGGTCCAGCACAATCGAGACAAGCGATGGGTTCAGAAAGGGCAAGAGTTACCGTCGGTTCCAAAACAAAATTGATTCGGCAAGAAAGTCATGTTGTGCGTTTGGTGGAAGTTTGAAGGAATCGTGCACCTTGAATTGGTTCCGAATGGTCGTGCCATCAGTGCCGAACTTTACTGTCAGCAACTTGAGCTGGTCTACGAAAAGTTGAAGCAAAAGTACCCGACTCTGATCAACCGAAAGCGCGCTTTAATGCAGCAGGACAATGCCAAGCCACACACCGCCAGGAAGACCAAAGACAAGTTTGAAGAGCTTGAGGGCGTTGAGGTTCTGCCACATCCAGCCTACAGTCCTGACTGCTCCATCAGATTACTGCCTTTTCCGCTCAATGCAACACTTTCTGAAGGGCCGCCGATTTGACTCGTTTGATGAAGTCTAGGAAGCGTGTCAAGAAGCCGGCTAAATGGTACTTTGACCAGATCCGAAAGCTTGCAGAATGTCTTGGAAAATGATGGTTTTTATTTTGAGCAATAATTTTTGTTGGTTTTTTGAGTAAAATTTTAATTTTTTACAAGTGTTTTCTGGTAACCTTAGATTACTTGGCGAGTAAAATTTCAATTTTTTGCAAGTGTTTACGAACTTTTAGGACAACCTAATATTATGACTAAAAACTAAGTAATTAAACAATCAATCAGTCAATCAATATATATATATATATATATATATATATTTGTTTGATTGTTTGCGTGCGTGTGAGTTGAATATATAGATCGGAAGCCGACAAGATGTTAGAATAAAAAACAAAAAGGAAACACATCTCAATCTAACACGTTTCACTTCTATGAAAGCTTCTTCCGTGACCAAGAGAAAAATAAAGGAAAAAGAAACAGTATACTGGTATAATGTGATTAATAATAATGATATATATATATATATATATATATATATATATATATATATAGTGTAACTAAGTTGTAGAAATCGTAGGTTTTTTTAACCTGTTGTTCATGCAGTTACTTTTATAAAGAGTGCTCGATACAAATGTAGAGCGTTATACTGTAATAGTTATTACCATGGTTTATAAATTCATAGTATCACTACACAAAAATTTTTGCGTTTCGAAGCTAGCCATGTACCTGGGCTGCTTCTTCTTCAGGTGATTTTGTTGATATATATATATATAGGTTGTAAACGAAATTTCTACAGCCTTATGATAGAAAAGATAATGCAACAATACTTTTTTTTCGGAAGTCTCTTAACCACAAATTTACTGATCTGATTTTCTAGATACTTGCATGCCTAGAAACACATTCACGCACACACACATACACACACATATATTCTTTAAAACAATTAACATTTTGTGTGGTTTGTATTTATTGATCGTCTTCTTCATATATGAGTAAGCAAAAGGGCCAAAATTTGTTCAGTAGTGAACTAACGTTAATCTATGCATCATTTATCCAAAATTCGACAACATGCCAATAAGTAGCATAAAAATGTACCAGTAACATGAACCTATACTTTCAGATAATACAAATCTTACAGGAAAAAAATACTGAAGAGAAATCTAGCAGTCATGAATATATATATATAGATAGATAGATAGATATATAAAGAACACCTAGAGAGCCAGACAACCTACCTAGGTTTCACCTAAACGGATCGTCAAGGAAAGCTGGCCAGCTTTCCCTGACGATCCGTTTAGGTGAAACTTAGGTAGGTTGTCTGGCTCTCTAGGTATTCTTTATTTATTTCGCTCTACCTAAGTATTGAGCGCGATTTTGTTAGTTGATTGCTCTTGTCGGGATTTTTTTCTTTGGGCTACGTGCTGACTCGGTCTGAACTCTTTCGTCTGATGTTCATGTACTAAGCTCTTTCTTTTTTTAAAACCATTTTTTTCTTTCTTCGTAAATGTGTGGAAGGTTTTACGAGACGAGCATAGTTATTATCACTTTATATATATATATATATATATATATATATATAGAGAGAGAGAGAGAGAGAGAGAGAGTGAGTGGGGGAGAGAGAGACAGGGATTGTTTAATTATTTAATTTTTGGTAATAATTAAATTATACCAGTGCACACTTGTATTAAAAAGTGTTCAGTACAATTATATTGTAAAACTTTTGAATATTCTTCATTTGTAAACTTGTTATTACGCGACCTAGGTTTCTACCATGTGGTGTTTTCAGGCGGTTTGCAACAACTGATTTTACCGTTTACCGATTTTTTTAAGAACGCTCACGTAGCGGTGTGTGTGTGTGTGTGTGTTTTAATATATCGAATGAAAGAACAGAAATTATGACAAACTGTAACCAGACCAAAAAATACCTATTAGGTTCATACAACCATGGATGAAAACGTTATAATTTCTTGTAATTTTGAAAATTGCGTGTTCCAAAATTCCCCGTTACGTGAGAGTTCAAAAGAAAACAAAAAACAAAAAAAAACACCGTTATTGTGAGCGTTCTTAAAAAAAAAAACGGTAAACGGTAAAATCAGTTATTGCAAATCGCCTGAAGACACCACTCATGGTAAAAAACCTCCTAGTTTGAGTAATAACTCGTTTACAAGTGAAGAATATATATATATATATATATATATATATATATATATATATATATATAAAACTGAACTAGATATCCATAAATAAAAAAAGTATTTAATTTCGAGACAGCTCATTATGATAGGCATATAAAAAAGATCAATTATTTTGAAAACGTTATGCCAAATTTATGTTGGTTGACGTGCTCCATGAAGCCATATTTAATTGATTTAAAGAATAAAAAAAAAATAAAAACAGAAGGGCAATGTTCACTAACGGCACATTATTTTTTATTGCACATAACTCCAATGATTAAAATTATAAGTCAAAAAGTTTGTTAACATAGCATGACTTTTGCCCATTTTGCTCAAGTATATCAGCCATATTTTCAAAAGACTATTCACATTTTTTGTTTGATCAATAATTACAATCGACTCAAAACGTCTATATTTTTTTATAATAATGTATGTTTGCAGGACCGTGCTTAGGGCCCCCGCAGACGCCACAATTGCGGGTGGGTGGGGGTCTGCAAGTTCCCTAGCGACCGCAAGGCTCCTTGGCTCCGCAGATCTATTGTAATGAAAAAAAATTAACAAAATAATTATCAAGATTAACTTGGAAAATTATTATCATACTTGTATGTTAAAATAGACATCTAACAGCCCGTCCCGCTGTCCCTCTTTCTTATATATATAATCATGATAACGTTCGTAATGTATGGCTTCAAAACGCCAATTTTGCTTTTTCTTCCATTTTTTCGTGATCACGGAATATATGCGTTCCGAGCGTACGTCATTTTGTTTGGAGCTTTTTATTTAATCCTATCACCTCGAGAAAAGCGGTAACGCCACTGATGTGCAGGGGGCTACGTAAGAGTGAAAAGATTGGGAAAGAGAAAGCCGAAGACCACATCCTAAACAGGGAACAATGGATGAACCTCTTCACCTGTTCAATAGACGTGGGTGGAGTGTGGACCGGGCGATAGTTTAGTCTGTCTACTCCAATTGAAAAAAAAAAAATAGAAAAAAGAGTGAAAACATTGGAAAAGAGAAAGCCGGAAACCTCATCCTAAACAGGGAACAAGGGATGAGCCTCTTCACCTGTTCAATAGACGTGGGTGGAGTGTGGACCGGGCGATAGTTTAGTCTGTCTACTCCAATTGAAAAAAAAAAATAGAAAAAAGAGTGAAAACATTGGAAAAGAGAAAGCCGGAAACCTCCTCCTAAACAAGGAACAAGGGATGAGCCTCTTCACCTGTTCAATAGACGTGGGTGGAGTGTGGACCGGGCGATAGTTTAGTCTGTCTACTCCAATTGAAAAAAAAAAAATAGAAAAAAGAGTGAAAACATTGGAAAAGAGAAAGCCGGAAACCTCATCCTAAACAGGGAACAAGGGATGAGCCTCTTCACCTGTTCAATAGACGTGGGTGGAGTGTGAACCGGCCGATAGTTTAGTCTATCTACTCCAATGATGTTTAATCATGAGCCGTTTTAAACATCGTATGTTGGCTTTAATTTCAGTTGAAAATCATGACAAAAATTCTGCAACATTTGAATAGTACCATTTATTGTGTGTTCAGTATGTTCGCGGGGCGCAAGTTGCATTCTGCTTGTAGTGGGGCCGCAAGACGCATTCTGTCGGGGGGCAATGTTGCTAAGCACGGCGCTGCATGTTTGAAATAATCAATGCTGATGTAAGGGTCTCGTTCCCTCATCTCAAATCTATGACCCTCTCTATATAGTCTAAGGAGGCCCTCCACTCTACTACATATCAATTTTCATAAGGTATTACTGATATAAAATACAGATTTTATTGTAACCTAATTAAGTACAGTAATGGAGCATATCCAATAGATTTGAACAATTGAATGGGAAAAATTGAAAATAAATTCAATGTATCTCAATAAAAATTACAGATATGTCATAATAAATGATTCCATCTTAAATGAATTATCTCGTCTAGTTTTTACTTTTAGGACTGCTCAATTATTGCTAGACTCTTTCTAAATACATATGAACAGACCTAGGTATCTGAAAAAAAATGCATCTTAGTAGCAAAATACGATATATATATATATATATCGTTTGAATTTGAACTAGCGTATGTTTACATTGTATATTAAACAATTCCTTCCTCTACCGAACTGATGTCAATTCGGTCGGGTTTCAAACAGATGTCTAACCGCACTGATGAGCTGATGAGCTGTGATACAGCGAAACAGATCTTTCAGTGGATGACTATTTACGCTCTCACACCAAGATCGAGCTCTATGTAGGAATAGTAAACTTTGTAAAAACAGTAGCTACTCACGCATTTATGCATCCTTCGTTCAGTAGTGAATTTGAACACTCTCGGATTCTGGCGTGTGTTTACATGATACATAACACGCTAAAGGCCGCCTTTCTTTACCGAACGCCCATCGCTCCGAGGTAGAATCGCCGACTGATGTCAATTCGGTCGGGTTTCAATTCTGGCTAGAAGCAATTGGATGTCTAACTGTACTGATGAGCTGTGATACAGTGAAACTGATTTGTCTGCGGATGACTATATATATATATATATATATATATATATATATATATATATAGTCATTCGCAGACATATCTGTCTCGCTGTATCACAGCTCATCATTATGGTTAGACTCCGGTTGCTTTTAATTATATATATATATATGTACTGCTAGTATATATATATAAAATAATACAAAAATGTCGAAACTAAATTTCGTTGGATGGCCATTTCAGCGAGAATATACTCGCTTCATCAGCAACGGTGGAAAACAAAAACTTTATTAATGTAAATATGTTACAAGATATCTATACCGGAAGAAATGGGGTGGGATTAACAATTTTTGGGAATTTGTCAGCACGATGTGTGTTTACATCGAGACTTCCACCTTGCTGAATTTTAATATTAATAAAATTAATATTAATAAAGATCGGGTTTTCGGGATTCACCTACTTGCTCATCGTTTTGTATTTAAAATATATATATATATATATATATATGTGTGTGTGTGTGTGTGTGTGTGTGTGTGTGTGTGTGTGTGTGTGTGTGTGTGTGTGTGTATCATTATCATCGCTTAACGTGCCTTTCCATGCTAGCATGTGTTGAACGGGGTTTTCTTGATGTCTCCGTAATTGAACCATCATGAAATATTGGAGCAAGTTTTACAGCTGTATGCTCTTACTAATCACACCAACCATTTTAGGAAACTGGAAACTCAGGGCTTTTATCGAGACACCATCTCTAGAAAAATTGCCTAGTTTAGAGAGTTTAGCTTAAACTGTTTTACACAGAGTAGGTTGTGGAGTTTTTTATTAAGTTCCACGTCAAAGCTAAAAACTCTTACTCAGTTTAACATTTTATCATTTTCTCTTAAATGACCCCTATTTAAGGGTTACCAATTTGCCCATATATGAAATCCTAACCGGTTCTACCACCCCTTGTCCAGGTAACTCTGAGGACAACAGCAATTAACAGGTGGTTCCACGCTCATCAATACCATCCGATCAGTAGCCTTTCTGCTCGATGTAGTTTTATATGTAATTTACTCACAAGGTTTGGTTCAACACATGCATCCTCCAGATAGATAACATCAAGAATTCATTTTTCTGTCACATAGAGCATAAATGTGACTCGAACTCGTGGTCTCGTGGTCTGAATGGTCGGGTCTCGTGGTCAGAATACGAACGTTCTAATTCAGTATGAAATTCAAACGACAGTCTTTGAGAGACATTTATAGTATTTGTGTATGTGCCAATGTGTTGGTAGTGCATATGAGATCAGGCAGAAAGGTATTGTCAGGAATTTAACCTGCGCCCTAGGGAGAGAGAGGGGGAGAGAGAGAGGGGGGAGAGAGATCGTTTAGCTCTTCGTATCTAATCGCTTGGCCACGAAGGGAAAGCCGGTTGGATGATATTGGATGAAATTTCACTTGAAAATATGACATTGACTTCGCGTGACCAAAGAGATGTCGGTTCGATTCCTGCTGAAGGGCTTATTTTAAGATTTTTGTCAATGGCCGCTAAATGGCCGCTAAATAAAAAAATGCTATTTAATAAGTAAACGGAGCGTCTGCTCAAATACGAGTTTCCACTAAAAAATAACATTTAAAGTGATACAAATATATTTTTATTTTTGTGTTTTTTTGTGTGTTTTTTTTGTGTGTGTGTGTGCGTGTATGTGTGTGTGTGTGTGTGTGTGTGTGTGTGTGTGTGTGTGTGTGTGTGTGTGTGTGTAGCAAGACTGTTTTGTGTTGCAGGATGACCTTTGATTAAGTTATTTGCACACGAAAATTCGTTCACATCATTTACACAGGAGGTGGGGAAGGTCTAAATGATTTTATGGGGAAAATGACCCCGGACTCACCCTCTTAGGGACGGGCCTGGTATGTGTGCGTGTGCGAACAGGAATGTAAATATCACATAAGTACACACGTGTAAGCGAAAGACTACATATGTTTGTACTTTTCATATGAACTAAGGATAGATAGATAGATAGATAGATAGATAGATAGATAGATAGATAGATAGATAGATAGATAGATAGATAGATAGATAGATAGATAGATAGATAGATAGATTTTATAAGCACATTTGGTATTCGTTGTCTGAGTAGATCGCTTCCATAAATCTCTTAGGTGTTACCAAATTCTCTAAAAGCCGTGCAAAGTCGAGGAAAAAGTGAAGAAAAGAAAAAAATAAAAATAAAAATAAAAACCTGATTTGAGTGAAAATCTATACCATGCCAACCGACTCCTGTGTATTTGATATGCCAGTATTTCCCTTAAAAACAATAAAGATTCAAGTAAAAAAAAAAAAAAAACACACACACACACACACATATATATATATATATATATATATATATATATACTAGTACACACGTGTACAAATGCATTTCTCTACTCGTGTACATCAACGCCCGTAAAAGCGTGGAACACGTACTTGCGTCTGATCATAAACATGTTACACAGCTCTCAACAAAAGTTAAGAAAGCTTATATCCTGAACATGACCATTTTGAAGAACTTTCTTCCTTTTCCCGTACTGACCTTTCAGGACTTTCTCAAAATGTTCCGTATTTAGTTAATTTTCAAATTTAGTAATAAAAATACGTGCTAAAGGATATGATTTGTGGTGCAGAGGATATCGTTTCGGTAATGAGAAATCGCAGAGCACACACACACACACCCACTATATATATATATATATGTGTATATATATATATGTGTGTGTGTGTGTGTATAAAAGTTGATAGTGAGGTCAACGCCGAGTGGTGACAGTGTGTTTGATGCTCGAATACAATTTTCATAGCTTTGAGATTGCTTTCAGATATGAACCAGACTGTTGCCACTCAGCGTTGGCCACAGTGTTTTCTCTTATATACTACTGTCGGACTCTTACGGGTTCAGCAACACAGTTCTTAGAACCGAACAGCCAGAGTACCTGACCATAGGATTTGATTCTAGCGGTGAAAATTCTAGAGTATCAATCACACTTTTTTGAAGGACCGAATACAAAGAACCGGTGGGTCACAAGGTCTCCAGACAACCCCACACTTGTTCTGAACCCAGAGTTGTCCTTCTCCTACACGGCTGCCACACAAGACTATAGGATCTAGTACCGAAGATCTCACATTACTCTTTTCTTTGTTTCTAACGAAATCGTTCGGTCTTATAATAGTCTGATCAGCTTTTGAAATGCGTCATTGGCCATGCCAATGCACCTTCGGATATCAGTGTCGCATTTTCCGTCCTGTTATAACACTTACAAGGTATTTAAATTTCTGCACCTGCTTGATTTTAGTAACCCCACACTGTAGTTGGCATATATGGCTTCTCTTATTGCTGATGCAGGCATTCATTTTCAGATAGCACGCTTAAGTAGACTGACCCACTCTTAAAAAAATAACAATCTAATAACAAAAAAATACAAAAAATCAGCGAAAAGAATTTGGGAAATTTTGTAGGCTGGCATTCAATAGAACTTCAGGTCACATTTATCAGAATCGAAACAGGTTGATTTTTTTATAATTTTAGAAATGAGTGGTCTGTTTATAATATCAATACAGTATAAAATTGATCAGAGATTCTTTTAAGAATTAAAGATTTATTTGCTCTTTAGAAATGTCAAGTTTCGAATCGTCATTGATATGTACCTGCAAAAAAGAGTTTATTTTTTCAAAAATAAGATATTTATTTAAAATAAAGAACAAACGGATATATATATATATATATATATATATATATATATATATAGCCGAGTGAGTACAGAACGAAGAAAAAAATTTTTCCAACGTCCTAAACATTAATTTAAAACAGTGCTCGATATAAAATATATATAGAGCTGTGAATATTTTTTATAAATTATTTTAGAACATGTACACAATATTTTTTTATATATATGCTTTAAAGAACAAACGGATATATGATTGTAGAGGACATACATATATATAAAAAACATTATGTACATGTTCTAAAATATAATTTATAAAATATATATATATATAGAGAGAGAGAGAGAGAGTGAGAGAGAGAAAGTATCTTATCATGCAATAGCAATTGTTTGCCTTGAAAAATAGAGTGAGTTTTTTGTTTACCTCAAAAAGATTTCTTGTCATGAAAGAGCAAAAACAGTTATAGCTGAAGAAAAATTTGATTTTACCCATTTCAAATAAGTATTTTTTGTCATATGAAACTTTTAAAAAAGGATTCCTGTTTCATTAAAGAACAAACGGATATATAAATATTATAAAGCCCAAACGGATATATAATTGCTTTAAAGAACAAGCGGATATATAAAGATTTAGAAGAACAAACGAGTTCATAAATATTAAAAAATGGATATATAAATATTTTAAAGCACGAACGGATATATAAATGTTTTAAAGAACAAAGGAATATATGAATATATAGAAGAACAAAACTATATACAAATATTTAAAAAGAATGGATATATAAATATCTTAATGTACATCTGAATATGTAAATATTTTAAAGCACAAACACATAAATAGATGTTTTAAAAAGTAAATGATATATAAATATTTCGAAGAACAAATAGATATATAAATATTTTAAAAAATGGATATAAATATATTTTAAAGTAAGAATGGATATATAAATATTTTAAAGCACAAACGGTTATGTGAATGTTTTAAAGAACAAACGGATACATAAATATTTAAAAGAACAAACGGTTATATAAGTATTTTTTTTAAATTGATATATAAATATTTTAAAGTACAAACGGTAATATCAATATTTTACCGCACAAACGGATATACGGATATATAAATGGTTTAAAGTATTTACATATCGATTTTTTAATATTTGTATATCCGTTTCTTCTTTACAAAGTACAAATGGATATATAAATATTTTAAAGCACGATTGCATATATAAATATTTTAAAGCACGGAAGGATATATAAATGTTTTATATATAACGGATATATGAATATTTAGAAGAAAAAACCTATATATAAATACTTAAAAAATTAATTTATAACGGATATATAATTAATTAGAACTACAAATGGTTATATAAATATTTTACAAAAATGGATATATAAATATTCTAAAGTACACACAGAAAGATAAATATTTTTAAGAACAAAGGGTGATGTAATTTTTTAAAGAACAGACGTATATATATATATATATTCAGAAGAACAAACGAATATATAAATATTTAAAAAAAAGTGATGTATAAGAATTCTAAAGTACAAACGGACATATAAATATTTTAAAGCACGAGCGGATATATATTTTAACGTACCAACGGATATATGAATATTTAGAGGAACAAACGTATATATAGATAATCAGAAGAACAAACGGATATATAAATATTTTTAAAAAGTGATGTATAAGAATTCTAAAGTACAAACGGATATATAAATATTTTAAAGCACGAGCGAATATATAGTTTATCGTACAAACGGATATATGAATATTTAAAGGAACAGACGGAGATATATATTTGTATGGGTTATGTCTTGAAGGCTGTCACAATGCGTTGAGTGAAATAAAGGAAGGTAAGGAAGTGTTTGTGTTATCTATTTATTAAACATTAATATTTCGAGATTAAAATCTCATCTTCAGAATGGCGGAGAAGCTTTTGACTGTCCGAAGAGATCGTAAAGAAGTTCGGACAATCAAAAGCTTCTATGCCATTCTGAAGATGCGATTTTAATCTCTAAATATTAATGTTTAATAAATAGATAACACAAACACTTCCTTACCTTCCTTTATTTCCACACTCCACCCACGTCTATTAAACAGGTGTAGAGTCTCATCCGTTGTTCCCTGTTTAGAATGTGGTTTCCGGCTTTCTCTTTTCCAATCTTTTCACTCTTACGTAGCCCCCTGCAAATCAGTGGTGTTACCGCCTTGCTCGGGGTGATATGATTAAAAAGAAAAAAGTCAATGCATTGTGACAGCCTTCAAGCAAATTACAAAGGATATATATATATTTAAATAACAAATGTATATAGAAATGTTTCAAAGTACAAATGAATATACAAGGTGATTGAAAAGTAAGTAAAATACTTATAATTTATTTATTAAGTATAACTTTTACAAGAAATGAATTCGAGTGGAAAGGGTTTGGCATGGGGTTTTATTTAAAATTCGTTATGGGCATCAGATTTCGTTACCAGTTTTTCGAGCTGCCCAGAAAATCGCTTCAACTGATTTCACCAGAAACGCTTGTGTTATGGACGACATAACTTGTTGCATTTGCCCTTCAATTTTTTCTAAAGTCTTGGTTTGGTTTGGTAGACTTGTTCCTTTAATCAACCAGAAATACAAAAGTCACAGAGTTTTAAGTTAGAACTACTAGCTGGCATACATAAAATAGAGAGTCGATTCACTCTGTAAAAATATTTTAAAAAACAAACGTATATATATATATACTTATCTTTTAAAGAACAAAAGAATATATAAATATTGTAAAGAACACATGGATATATAAATATTTTAAAGAACAAAAGGATATATAAGTATTTTACAGAATATACTGGTATATAGATATTTTAAAGAACAATATCTTAAAGAATAAAAATCATATTATTTAAATTATATGTAACGAGGAGGATTATTGCTAGACGTTGTTAAAGCATCTGTCTTTTCTTTCACTTCCTTATAAAGTGTGTTCTTCTAGAAGGGTAATAATAATAACAACAACACTAATAATAATAATAATAATAATAATAATAATAAAAGGAAAACTTTATCTATGTAATGCTGAGGATGATAGAAAAACATGAAATGGAGCCATAACAACACGCCACTACCTGCCTTAGGTCTCCCCGCAGACTTGGTTGGTAGTGAGACCAAAGCAGAAATCGAAATATGATGAAAAATGACATAATAATAATTAATCATAGACCACCAAACCTCATAATGTTCTGTACTTGTCCCAAATGAATATAAAAATCGCCACGATAGAGTGGAACAATATTTACACTGGACAATGTGCAAATACATTATGAATGGTTTTAACAAACACTGGTATGAACATCACCCAACACTAGTTACAGAAATAGAAAATATCACAATTTTATTTGATAGCACCACCTTGACTGGAAGATTGAAGCCAATAGGCCGGACATAATTGTCGAAAAATCTAAAAAACAAAATCATGCCTAATAATTGATATGGTTTGCCCAGTGAATTGTAACGTGTCAACCAAGGAATTTGAAAAACTATCAAAGTTTAAAAACTTGGAATTTAAAATACAAAAAAAAATGTGGAAATTAAAAAAAGAATAGTAGTTAAGTTTGGAATTATAACATAAAAAGGAACACAACAATAAATTGAAAAAATTCCCAGAAATCCCGGCTCAAAAGAAATACAAAGTAGTCAGTCAGTTAAATGCCATACGTGATACACGCTTGGGCGATCATGTCTCGAAAGAGACATGACTGACTGGGCAGAAGATTATCCCGCAGTAGGTTGCCATTGCTTTCTGCGGTAGACTGGTTGCCGACCAAGGCTATAGAACGCAGTCTGTCCTGCTATTTAACCCATAACTGGAAGGAAGAGAAGGATTAATACCTTTCCCAAGGGTATTTGCGCGTAAGTGAATGCAATGGATTACAACCTGGAATTCGAACTCGGCTCCCCGGTTTCTCGTGCCGAGCCGATATCCACTGCACCACAACGCACATCCCCCATACAAAGTAGAGCCAACTCATTAAAAAGAATTTTGTCCAAGTAACGCTAGGGATGTTATGGGAGTTAGAAAAAAAAATCATGAAATGTAACCAGAACAGCACACCGTTACCTGCATTAGATCTTTCCGCATACTGGGTAGGTAGTGTGGCTATAGTAGAAATTAAAAAATAGGCCGGACATTATTGTTAAAAACCAGAAAGAAAAAAACTTGTCTATTAAATGATATGGCTTGTCCAGCGGATTGTAACATAGCAACCAATGAATTAGAAAAAAATGTCAAAATATAAAGACCTGGAAATTGAAATAGAAAAAATGTGGAAATTGAAAACAAGAGTTGTGTCAGTGATAGTAGGTGCACTTGAAATGATAAAAAATGGAACAAGACAACACATTAAAAGAATCCCTGGAAACCCCAGTTTAAGAAATATACAAAAAAATTGTCTTGTTAAGTACAGCCCACACACGAAGGAGAATTTTGTCTATGTATCGCTAGCGTTGATAGGGGAGATATAAAAAACATGAAATGGAGCTATAACGACACACCACGACCTGCCTTAGGTCTTCCCGCAGACTTGGTTGGTAGTGCGACCATAGCAGAAATCGAAATATGATGAAAAATGACAACATAATAATAAAACTGAATTGAATTCTCAGAACAGAATTATGTCTATTAATAACCTTGTCATCCCAGTGGTTCAATATAGTTGCAACATCTTGAATTGGACTCTAAACGACATCAGACAAATTGATTCTAAGAAAAGAAAGCTTCTTTCTAAGTATAAGATGCATCATCCAAAGGATGATGTAGAACGTCTATACAGACCCCGTAAAGAAGGTGGAAGAGGTTTTATTCAGCTATAATTGTCATACAAGACAACTGTTGGCTTACTAACATACATAGAAACAACAAAGGACTGGATGATACAATTAGTCAAACAATATGAAAACAGAAAGAAGAAATATTCAATAACGAAAGAAGGCAGTAAATCCAAAAAATATTTACATTTAAGTAGATTCTGTAGAAAA